>BKCH01000884.1:0-21163 GCA_008635985.1 Ficus erecta | reverse complement strand
AAGTAACTTTTATATATATATATATATATTTTCAATATTTTTCTATATTGTTGATTATATTATGCATTATAAAAACTTCAAATACAACTCATTACCTGCAAATGCACGTACTTCAACTAGTAGACTGAAAAAAAAAAAATAGTGTATGCTGTTTTTTGTTTGTTGTTGGACCCTGCTAAATATATATATATATATATTTATATTGTAAATGAAGTGAAGGAACAACAAATATCAGGATAAAATTAAATATCTTAATTAAGTTATCATCCAAAACTTTAACTCATCCTTCCCCGAACCCTAAGTGCTCAATTTATTAAAACACAACAATATCATAAAAGTTGCCAAAACTATAAACTATTCATTATTCAGTACAAAAACGAATTACCCACTCACAGTTCTCACCAAAAATACAGATATACACACGCACACATATATAATATTCGAGTAAGAAACTATACTCGAAGACGTTGCCAATGCATTAATGTCTGCACATATTGTCCCCACTCGTTCCGCACCTCGTTTATATCCTCGTCTTTGTACTCGGTAATGCCACCAAACTACAAGAACAAATAAATAAAATATGTTAATATCAATTTTTTTTATTTTTTTATGGTATCCTCGTACCCTGACTATCGTTCATTTGGAAATCAAATAAAACTAACATGGGGAATGATGTTAGGACCTAAATCAATCTCCTATCAAATTCAGTCAAGAATTACTCAATCCACCACAATCTTATATAGTACATAGGAAATCAGGAATGACAGTATTTCCCGTAGGGACGGGATCCTACCGGGATCCACCCTGAATAAGACAGGGATGGAGGATCCAGTATAGAGATGAGTATGGGGATAAAATCTTATCCTTGAGGTCAGCATGATGGAGATAGGGAAAGAAGTCCCTGCCTCATCTCCGCCCGATATATATGTTTTTTATATTTTCAAATAAATATATTATTTATTATAATTATCTTTAAACATTATTAGCCCATTATTGAAAAAGTAATAACAGACTCTCCACTCAAAACCCAAAGAGGCTAGTAATCTGCTATTGTCATGTGTACTAATTAAGCATAATTAGTTTTTTTTTTTTTTTTTATATACTAAAAAGAGGACTTATCTTTTTTTTTTTTTTTCATGTGTATTTATAATAAATGAGAAACAAGACAGGTATAGGGAAAGTTCTCCCAACGTACGGGGAATCCCCGTTCTTTGTCCTGCTTCTTTGAGTTCTATTTAGGTGGGGAAGGGATGGGGATAGGGATAGTTTTGAGGGGTATGGGAACGAGAAAGCAGTCCCTGGCCATGCCCTGTCCGATTTCCATCCCTACAAGGAGTACCACTTTTTAAGGCTATGTTTTAGAGTGAGAAGTCTATTTGGGAGCATTTTGAAAATGATTTTGTTTTGCATATGAAATAGAAATGAGATTGTTTTGTGAATAATTTTGAGATATTTTTTAAAATTGTGTTTGATTGTGTTTCTAGAGAAATAGGTTTGAGTACAAGAAAAAAAAATTATGTTTTGGTTTTTTATTTATTTATTTATAAATATTTGTTGAGTATATAAGTCTTAGAAAAAGAAAACAAATGAAAAAAAAAATTAACTTTTTTTCATTAAAACAAAAAATGAAAACGACTTTTTGTTTTTCGTTTCAATTTTCTGACTTTATATAAAACATACACTATTACAGAATTATTTTCAAAACCGTGATTTTTCTTTCTTAAACAATACCATACATGGTCAAATTCCAACCATAATATTAAGATTACGAATAGATAATCTTGAAAAAGTATTTATGATTGTTAAGTCACCACCACCGTTAAAAAAAGAAAAGAAAAAAAAAACAAAAACAAAAACAAAACAAAAACAAAAACAAAAACAAGAAACTTACATGGGTTGGAATAGGGTTCCACTCCTTGTATATAATATCCCGCATGTACTTCATTACATAAAATCCACATTCCACGCTTCCAGGTTGCATTGGGATATGCTAAATGTGAACATATCAATTACTAACAAACACAAATTATATCTAATTTTTCATGGAAAAAGTTAATATATACTTAAATACCTGGACTACAATCCATTTTGTCTTCCCTTCTGGGTGATGAAAAGTCACGTTCTCACAATCTTTTCTTAACTTGAACATATCGAGCGCCCTAAATACAAGACACAAACGTTAGATGAGATAGCTAAAAGTATATTAGTTGAGATGATGAACAATTAACATTTTTTTTTGGGTAAAAATTCACTAAGACCGGTTTGGCAGAGCTTTAATTTGCTTTTAGTCATTAAATAAAGAGAAGCAAAAGCTGTAGATTATTCGTTAAGTGTTTAGTAGTCACATTTTTAGAAGAGTTTTTAAAGCCAAAACGATTTTAAAGTTTTCTAATAAATAATAGATATATTAAAATAAAGTTTATAATGCCTTTTAATCTCTGATCCAAGTTTTTAAGTCTATTCAGAATAGTTTCTTTCGAAAGTTTTATTTTCTCGCTTTGACATGAAGCCATTCTGGAAACCATAAGCACTTTTGATAGAACATCCAAACACTTTCAGAAGCAGATTTTAAACTCAGAAAGCCTAAAACAGCTTCTAAGAAGTTCTGCCAAATAGGCTCATGGTTGATCCTTGAGGATTATGCGCTTGTCTTACTTTAGTCCCTGATATTTACTTTTAGATGACTAATTACCTGATGTTCATGAAATATACAGTTTTCAGTCGTTTGTTAATAAATTATCCATTTTCAGTTGGAGTCTAACAAGGAATCTATATGTGAGGATTTTAACAATTATTAAAAATAAAAAGCAAAGTATAAAAAAAATCTAGAATTAAGGGGGGGAAAAAAAAAAAAGATGTGTGTCTCGGTCAATATTTTTTTTTCCCCCCTTTTAGAACATATATATATTTTTCTTTTCTTCAACCTTTTTAACCCTTTTATATATTTCAAAAACTTCAGGATAGCTGGAAAGTTAGGATTATTATTATCTATGTCCTTTGAAATTTAAGGTTATCTCACTTTTTTTATCTGAATTTTAAATTTGTCTCACATAATTCAATTTATTAGAATTTTGGTTAAAAACGGACAAATAAATAGGGGAGTTAGTTTTACTAAACCTATTATGTTAGTATTTTTACTAAAAAAAACCGAAAAAGATTACTGCATTTAATTCTTTTTTTCTTTTTTCATAAAGAGCAAAGTACGTCCATCTTTCATTTTTAATTGAAATTTTAATGAAAGAGGTTAAGTGAGGCTAATTCAAATTTCAGAAGATAAAGTGAGAATGACTATAAAATTCAAGGGACATAGATGAATATAATCCTTATCGGGAGTTAAAATGAGACAAGTGCATATTCTCGGACACTATTGGTCATGTAAAATGACCCGCCCCCGCCCCTCTTTATTTTTTCTTCTTTTTTTTAATTTTTTAATTTTTTAATTTTTTATTTTTTTAAATGAAGAATTGAACAAAAGGTTAGGAAGCTTACTTTTGCACCACTCTTTCTACATCACTTGGGATGGCATTACGAAGGGGGTCAAGCCAATACACCTCATCATCCCACGGATTAATGACTACCAACATCCAATGCCGTCCTCCATTGTACGGCCAAAGGAACTGTTGGCCTTTCTGAGCTCGTGCAAGAACGTCATCATGGAGCATTTTTGCTCTTTCCATTTCCATGTCCCCGATTTGTTCGGGAACGAAGGCGAGACGCGACGGGCAGACGAAACCGAACTTGTTCAAAGTTCGGTGTTTGTAACACCTCAAGTACAATTTCCTAGCATAAAAGAATCAAGCGCCAGAAAAAAAATGTTAGGCCACATTGGTTCGAGAAATTCAGACAAAATAAAATGATGTTTTAAACAACAACGTCCGTTTACTTGATGTAAGCCGAGATACAAACTGCACTTATTTCCACCCTTCCGGCAAACTCAAGATTGCTTGCTTGTCAATCCAAAGATTGTGTTCGTGTCCGACAACGTCCTCGGGCCATGGCCAACTCAAGTGTTGTTTGTCTATCCATGTACTTCTCTGCATATACCACTACAGGCCTCAACATTACTGGTAAGGAATCTATATCGATCACGGTTTTTGCATCTTCCTCTTTCAGTTGTTGCTCTTGCGCGAAATGGGACGCGGGGCTCGGTACAATTAACTGTCGATGTACGGCCCGCTAGAATTCTTTTGGTGGCCTTCTAGAAGTCGACAAGGATAGAACAAACAGGTTAGTGAAAATTGTAAAACAACATGTTGATGAGAATTTGTGAGAGTAAAAGTGTGCTTGTACATTGTGTGAAACAAGATCTGCAGGAGAAGAAACATGTCCATCATTCACAGTTTGGGACTCTTCCTTTATGAATGCTTTTCGACGTGAAGAGGATTTCACTCTAACTTTCGAATCGCCATTCTCCTTCCAGCGAATTTCGTGATAAATCATAAGCTAACCCGGAATCAACGACGCGGTCGTTGTCTTTTCCGACCAACACCAACCTACAAGGCTTACCCTGTCCACAAAGTAATCAAAACATGTTGGTATGAAAAAATTTTGAAATTTAATAGAAAATTACATTAATCACCATGTATGTAACTGTCCGGTGCTTACATCATTATCCGCGAGGCTACTTGTGAGTCCGATCGATAGAGGTGGGTTGTAGTACTAGCCGTAGTGTCAATATCTTGCTTAACCGTAGAAGCGACTTCTTCATTTGGCACTACCCCATGCTTTGTGCATAGACCCTCCCTATTTAGTTGCTCGTACATGGTCCTTAATTCACAGACACAAGTCTTCAACTCCTCTATTTCGGTGCTTTTACTAGAGTCGCTACCTCGGATTGATTCGATGTAAACTTTCTTGTTTGTCCCACTTATGCTCTCCCTTCTTATCTTGAGGTGAAGTTTTCCAACGATTCGCTCTATCAGTCTTCGCATCCGATTCTTCTTTCTTCTTGCTGCGCTCCAACATTAGAGCTTTGGTTTCAAGATGCAATCTAAAGATTTCTAAAAGGAAGAGAGACAAGAATTGGCATAATTTCTATTTAGAGAAATGTACTTACCATCTTTTTCTGTACTTCTGAATATTTCTCTCGAGATATAAAGTGGTGATCATAATCAAACTTGTTCTGTTGAGTGCTTTGCTCTGCAAGATTGTGCTCAAATCATCGTCCTTAAGGCGGTGAGCCACGAATAGTTCCCAATGTTCTTGATCAATGTTTTTTGTATCTTTTTGTAACCTCGAGGGGAATGAATTTGATCTTAGGATCGTTTTCATTAGGCTTGACGTGTTTTTTATAGAGGAGGTCCTTGAACTTCCTCCACTTCTCTGCTGCAAAAATCATCAGCGTCGTTTTTTTGCTCTCGTCAAGGTTGAAGCTTTCCTAGAAAATAGAAAAAGAAAATTTTCATGCAGTAATCGATCAAAGTTAATGAAGTTGTTCATTATTAACAAAAAAAACTAAGATAAAATCTTACAGTAATCTCCTCCCAAATTTTGTCCGTGTACGATCTAGGGACGTTTTTCCAATCCGAAAAGCTAATTGGAATATGCTCTCGTACCAATACCTCCTATGTAGCTCTGCAACTCGTTACTTACATTCAGTAATGGTTGATCTTTTGCATCAAACTGTACATTGATCTTCTCCCTTTCTGTCGTTGCTTCATTACGCGATAAATTAGTGTTGCAATCTGCTTGATTTGTTTATTCTCTAGCGAGCATCCCTCGGCTGAAGCAATGGTGCCAATCGAATCGTCCTGATGAGGATGAACCACCCGATTGCTGCCGATCCCATACATGTGCCATTAGCCCTTTACAAAATAAATTAAACCATTAGAGAGAACAAAACAAACCAAGAAAAAAAAAAATTAAAGTTACTAAGTTATTTCCGTAGAGTTTTGTTAGGAACAGAAAGATTGAGGGTGGAACTTCATGCTTTTACAAACCAAACAACTTGAAAAGAAACAGAAAAGGCACGAAAACAAAAGAAGAAGAATTTTGATAATTTTAGCAAAAATATAAGCTCTTTAACAATTGTGTTAGAGGAATGTACCTTTTTAACCTCTTCTTACTTTGATGTGGTGCATTGCCACGCGACTTATCATCAACTTGTAGATGTTTCAACAATTTTGAGCTACCAAGTCTGTACTTCTTGTAAATCATCCCTTTACATTTGTACCAAAACGAGACCGATGGTACGTGCTTGATTTTCCAATAGTCCGAGCCGCCCTCTGGTTGCAAAGCAAGCACGAATTCCTTAGGCATATCTGTAATCTCAAGGGATCTGAGGTTTGTTATGTGTTGGATATCAGAAGGCATCTCCTCCATCAGCGGCGAAGGCCCGATGTCTAACTCCTCAAGAAGAGGCAATGCCCCTTTGTCGATTTTCACCGCCTCTAGCTTTTCCAACTTTCGTAACTGAGTTGTTTGAGTTTTTGAAAACCGCCTTCCTCGAAATGCAGTTCTCCACCATCATAAGTCAAGTACATCAAAAGGAATGCCAAATTAGGCAAACCTTGGAGGTGTCTTAATGGTTCATTGGCAAGCCTTGAGAAAAATAATTCTAATCCCTGTAGATTCTGAAGCTTTGAAATCCAATCCGGGAAATTTCGTAATCGACATTTCAAGCTGAGAAAACATAAAAAGGGAGGAGGCGACGAAATGCCTTTTAATTCGATAATTTCATCTTCATTGATAGCGGGCCAAATCTAACCTTTCAAGGTGACTCATTTTCTCAATGCAGGTGCCAAGACTGTTCCCCATTTCTGCAGTCACTTTTGAAATGCCCAAACTCTTTAGACCCCTCAGCATCTGTAGATCTTTCATGAAACTAATTTTGGCCGGGACATGCTTCCACACGTTCTAGTGTTTGCAAATTCTCCAAATTTCCGATCCCTTCATGTATTCTCACACCGCGAAATGAATCTAAACTCGCCTCCCCGCTTTTGTTTCATTCTTAGAAGCTAAAGATGTCGTAAATGTTCAAGCTTATTGATCTGGATCGGTAGCTCGGACACTAAAGTATCACAAACATCCAAAACCTGAAGGTTTCGTAGCTTACCACGGATACGGGAAGCGATTTTACACTTGTACCTTTCAAACTTAAGTACTTCAAGTGGAACAAATTCCCTACTTCTTTTGGGAGATTATCAAGATCGGAACCTTGAAAATCCAACACCTTCAGAAGTTTAAACTCTTCAAAGAGTCGAACTAGGAAAGACTTGGTTAATTCATCACCACTAAAAAGAAAAATAGATCGGATGCTCGAATCTCCAACACGTTTGAAGACATTTTCTGTAGTGTCGTTGATCGATAGCCGGCGAATTTTTCCACTAAATTTCGACTTATTTCCACTCAAAGTTTGACAGAAGGATAAATCATCAACTGCTGCTAAGATGACCTCACGTACCAAATCATGAACTCGGCAATGTCTTTCAAATCCATCACGAATTTCGAATGAAACCAAGTTTCTCTGGATGAGTTCATTTAAGTACTCTTCAGCAACCTTCTCCATTGGCTTGTTGTCTCTTCTCAATTTAATAAAACCCTCAGCAATCCAGAGTCTATATAAAGTTTGCTCATCAATTGAATAGTTCTCGGGGAAAATTCCAAAGTACAAGAAACAAGGCTTGAGACGGTGAGGGAGATCATGATAACTGAAAGCGAGAACTTTCGGAACATTTTTAAGTTGGTAAATTTCATCAAACTCAAAATGAAGATCGTCAAGACTTTTCGCCATTCTGATTCGATCCTCTCTTTGGTTGATAGCAAACCAGCTATAGTCACAATAGCAAGTGGAACGCCTACGCATTTTCTAACAATTTTACGAGATAACTTCTCTAACTCTTGAGGGCAATGATTCTCAGGCTCAAAGGGAAATGTCTTCTTGCAAAACAGCTTCCATGACGACTCGGGAGACCAAGCTTTTAGCTCTTGGACAACATCACATGGGGTTGTTTTACAGGAGTGGGCAATTCTATCATTACGAGTAGTCACCATTATCCTACTACCAAAATTACTACTTGGCAGAGCATGTTTGACAAAATCCCAAAAATTTGCCATATATCATCGAAAACGATCACGTACCTCTTTGTTTGCAAATAATTCTTCAGAAAATTGATTAGTCCTTCTATCGAGCTAATTTCTCCTGAAAGTTGGTCTTTTGAAACGGATATCTGGTCTTTGATGGTCCTCAAAATCTTCTCCACGTTGTCCGATGGAATGATGTTGATCCAAAAACGACAATCGAAATGGCTTTTCACTTCTACATCCTCATAAACCGTCTTTGCAAGAGTAGTTTTGCCGATTCCTCCTTCGCCTACGAGTGAAATCACCACACGTGCGGATGGGCCCTGAACCAAACTTCTTATGAGTTCCTTCGACATAGAATCGATCCCCACAAGTTCTTCTTCCCCGATGAAGAGAGAATCCAACCGGGTCGACGGTTTCTTCAGCATTTGCAGTTGGGGAAGTAATTGCTCCTTGCTCCATAGGTGTCGTCAACACATAACTTTCACCTCTTTCCTTGATTTCTCGTAACGACTTCTTGATACACCGAATCTCAAAAGCTATGTCATAACGCGATTTCAAGGCTTTAACAGAGCGTGCTGCTTTACCCGAGGGAGCCCATAAATCCGCTCCATCGGCGATCTTGTGCCAGACGGTGCATGTATTCATCAACAACATCTTCTATGTGATCGGATTCGTCTCGTATCTGTTTTAGCCATACTTTCGTAACGCCGTTGAGTTCTCTTCTCTGCATCTTCGCTTCTGCATCCACAAGGAAAGGCTGAATGATGTCCAATTCATTCTTCAGACTCTTGACGTCTCTGTGAACTCCTTTAAAAGACTTTGCTTCTTCAGCTAGTAGCTCAACCAACTTCCCTATGACGGGGCTCAAGAATGTCTCCGCCATTCCTCTTCGTGCTTCCGATAAGAAGAGAACTAGAACGTCCCAATTAGATTGGCACCCTCTGATAACTCTAACGAGTGCCCAAAGGGAAAGAAGATTAAACAGAAACCAAACTATCTCTCTCTTTTTTTTTAACTTCCAATTAATGCCTATCAGAAGTTCTAACATAAGTTCCTTGTTTGATTTTCCTCTTGTATCTGTCTTGTTTGTTTGTAAGGAAAGCCACATTATTGAAAAGTGGAAACACCGAAGCTCCGAGGAAAGTTGGCCACTACTTGCATTATTGGCGTGCAAAATTGAAAATATATATGGATATATATGTATACACTCGTATAACAAAAGACAAAAGATAACAAATAAATGAAAAGAAATATATGGAATAAAAAGAAAAGAAAAAACGCGTTTTGTTTTGTTTTGTTTTTTTTAATTATTTGCAATCATGATATCTACCCTATTATTGGTCCCTTTTTTTAACCATCCCTTTCACTCTTCTGTGTGCCTTCTAGTTTTGATTGAGCGGCGGAGAAAATACCAGTTGATGTAATGTGAAATGAAGTATCTGGGGAAATATAACTTAACGGTAATTAAATATATATCTTAGGGGGTGTTTGGTGTGTTGTAAGTTTGAGTTAAGATTTGTAAGTTTAAATAGTAAATTTTTTTTAATTTTTTTGAATTTTCAGAAAAGACAAACAACTTTTTGGGGAAAAAGACAAAAAACATGATGAAAAAAGTACAGTTTAGTTTAAATAGAGCTTTTTTGCCAAACAAGGTCTTAATAATAAGAACTTAAACATATAAATCCCTCCAACGGTAATGTCAAAAATAAAAATAAAAAATAAAACAAAGAAAGAAAGTGAAGTGCCTAATTATTAGTTCCTTATTATATTTCTGTTAGTATCTTAAATATCAGAAGCATAATAATCATTGAGACTCCGCAATTTCTTTCTCAGCTTCCGATCAACCAAACAAGCGATAACTACCTTGACATAACTTAACAGTAATTAAATATTTATCTTAATAATAAGAACTTAAACATATAAATCCCTCCAACGGTAATGTCAAAAAATAAAATAAAAAATAAAAGAAAGAAAGAAAGTGAAGTGCCTTATTATTAGTTCCTTATTATATTTCTGTTAATATCTTAAATAACAGAAGCATAATATATAATCATTGAGACTCCGCAATTTCTTTCTTAGCTTCCGATCAACCAAACAAGCGATAACCACAGGTGGTGGTGGCATAGCGGTTTTGCAAGCTTTTTTAATGGTTTTCCTCAGTCATCACTTTGAAGACATTCCATGCGAAAACTGTGAGCTTTGTAGTGGATTGTATAACTTTGAACTAAGCTTGATGAGAGAATGGATCAGATCCTAATACTATTTCTCTTGTAATCCCACTGGATTTCAATAATATCAGTTTAGTGATTTATTGCAAGAGAAGTTACAGTGGTAAAAGTGTAAAAGTGTAACAGAGCAGCTTCCCTGATATTTCTTATCTTATAAACACGTAAATTAGTGACACTTTTTCCCCCAACACGTTTTCTGTAGAAATTTCTGGATAGTTTCCAACCAAATGAGTGGTCCCTTTAATTTGTTGCGTCCTTTTTCTTTTATCTTGTTATCTTTTCCTCATGCCCATAATTTCTTTTATGTTTCTCGGCTGTCCTGTTTCACCCATGGCCACAAATTGGATTAGGCATCACTGTCCTTGTGTATCTAACAGGGCAAATCCTATGTGTAGCTCGTGTCCAAGAGTTCCATGAGTTGGTTGGAAGTGAAGTTCCCACAAAAGAAGTTTTTATTTTTTATTTTTTATTTTTTTTATTTTTTTTAATTTAGATAGTCCTTGAGTTTTTCTTTCTTCTTGTCTTAAAATTGTTATTAACGATTTTTTTTTTCATAATAGTTTCGTTTCACTGATCAAATTGTAATTCTCTTTTTTTTTTAGGGCAAATTTGTAATAACCAACGTTTTATGAAAATACGATTTTTCTTTTTAAGGAATTTAAGATGTACTATATAAGTACTTACGAAATGCATAATCTGATTTTATTAAATTTTGTGTGAGTCCTTATAACTTTATAAGACTCAATAATAGATTGCTTAGCCAAGCATAAGACTTTTTGAGTAAAAGGTAGAATAAAATTTATGATTATATGTTGGTCAAAGTTTGACCAAGAAAAGTCAAAGGTATGAGTATGACGGTACTGCAATAGAGCAAGCAGTATGGGAATTATACTGCGAACAACCGTCATCACAGATGAAATAGTAAGAATAAGGTTCTAAACCACTATAGAAAAATCAAGCACATTATTTAGGACAATAAGGGCTAAGTAGCCTTAAGTCATAAGAAAATTTTTTACGCAGTCCAGTTATACACAGATAAATTCTGGACTGCGGTCTAATATAACAGTACTGTATTAGTAAGAACAGTATTAGAATATCTATGTTAGTATGAAATGGACTGCATTTTAAGAGAAAAGCCAAACAAGGCCTTAATGGTGGGACACCTCACCCTTGATGATAATTATGTGAATTATTGGATTTTTTGAAAATAAGGCTAAGTAGATAATTTTGAACCAAACTTAGCCTCCAAGCAAGCATGATGGCCGGCCACCTAAGGGGGGGTGATGAGCAAATATTTTTGTCTCAAGAGCTAATAAGCAATTTTTGGATTAAAAATAAATCCAAAAAGAAAATTAATTATCACCTATAAATAGGTGATGGGGGGGGTGCTCTTTTTGCTTCACAAAATGAGAAAACACCCCAAAATCATGCCAAAATCTTTCCTCACCCTTTCCCCTTAAATCCGAACACCAAAGTAGAGAATATATATATATATATATATATATATAGAAAAAGATAGGTTGGTGATGGTCGGAAATTTGGAGAATCACCAAGCTAGTGTGACCGAAAATTTTGGGAGGAAACTAAGCTAGGAGGACCGGTTCTAGTAGAAGGCAAGGGGGAAAAAGTTTGAATCAAAACCTAGCACCAACCTTTGCGTTGATTAAGGTAATTCCCCTTTGGTCCCTAAGCTTTTCAATTTAAGTTTTAATTGAAAATTTAAGTGTATTTCCAAAGTTGGATTGTAAGAGCATAAGCTCATTTTAATTTCTTATGCCCTAGTTTAGATTTTTTAGATTTGTGCTTGATTAGGTGATTTGGTGGTTTTGATTTATGTGCTATGCATGATTATCTGATTATGGTTGCATGATGTTAAGGTTTGCATGTATGCTTTTATGATGTTAGTTTTATGTCCCCAATATGCCTAAGAAAGTTGTAGGTTATGCATGAGTTGAATGAGCTAGATTAGAAGCTTGAATGATGTATGGATATGCAAACTCAAGTTTATAATCCTAGCTTGGTGTAAGTACACCCAAGGGTTTGCATGTGTATGTATGGATGTATGATGATGAGGTTTTACGTTAGAAAGCACTGCATGATTGTCGTAGGCTCATCGGTTGCGACCTTTTGAGGTAGTGTGCGCGTAAATTGTATGTAAAAACGGAATTAAGGAAAAACTGCCAGTTTCGGGTAAAACTGGGCAGTTTATTGGAAAGACGGTTTTGAGGCCCTTAGAGGCCGAATTTGGAGAAACTTAAAACATGAAAGTTTGTAGATAAGGGAAATTCCTAGGAGGTAACGTGAACAGTTTTCAAAAATAGGGCTTCAATGACCTTTGTTTTTACAAAAATCCGAACTTGGTCATGCCTAGATTTCATGCACGACTAGGCAGGTTCAACAAGGGGAATGAGTAGGTTAGAGGCTGAACTGGGTTTTGAGCAAAACACAAACGTTGTAGGGTTTTCAAGGTCTAAAACTTTCGTGAAGAAAATTTTTCGGATTCAACCCAGATTTTTAAATAAAATTGGATTCCTAAAACTGTGCAGGAAAACAAGGAATTCCTGCACAGGATTTTCAAAACACAGTGCAGGAAAAGGAAATTCCTGCACACACACTGATAAATAATCAGTAGGAAACTGTTTCAAAGGTAGTTTCCAACACTTAAGAATTTTTACAAGTCCTACTTAAAGAGTTACAATTTTTAAGTTGAACAAGGATTTTTGTATATAAAGAAAATGGACAAAGAATACTAAGTTTTTCCAAGACAAGAAAAATAAGTAAAGGGACCACAAGTTGTCTTAACAACTTGGTAACAGAATAATGACCGATGGTAACCGGGTATGACACCCAAATTACTGGATTGGGCCCAGAGCCCAAGATTACCTATAGTAACCCAATAGGATTTAATTTAGGAATTTGGGCTTTAGCAACCCAATAAGTTTGACTTAGACTCATACTATGGATTACCCAATGTAACCTAACAAGATACTAAGTAAGTTAGTTGGGCCTAAAACCCAGGGTTAGTCATAGTAACCTAATGGGATATGATTGAAAGTAATAGGGCTTAGCCCAAAGTGAGGAATAGTAATCTAACACTATTCATGTATGATTTGGGCTTAGTACCCAAGGTTACTCTAAGTAACCTAACAAGTTATGATCCAAACATGATAGGCCATAAACCTTAGGGTTACTTTTAAGTAACCAGTAGGTTATCATGAGTATATTTGGGGGACGTATAACTAACGTTATGTACGGATGTTGGTTAGGATACCAACATTTTATGGTTATGCTTTATAGAATCCTTACCCTATGTCCGTTGAAATAACAGGAGGTAACCTGTTGTTGCGACCTGACTTGGAGTAACAAAGTATAGGACATAGCATACGAGGTAAGTACAACTCCGCCTACAGCATAAGCAGATTGTTTTATTGCTTGTTGTTTTCAAGCTCATGCATACATATGGTGATGCATATGATTTATGTTTTATTATTATGGCATCATGAAGTATGCTCACCAAATGATAAGTCACTTGGTAAGAATGAGAACCCAGTTTCAAGTATGAAACTGTTTTAAAAGACTGTTTTCAAGAAGAAAATTATGTTCAAGGAATCGTTTTCAAGAATGAAAACTATTCATAAGAAATTATGTTCAAGAATAAGTTAAGAACAAGATTTTAAGTATGATGGTAAGCAAGTTGCCTCATGTCGTACCGACCTACCACAAGAGTGGGTTTGGTCCAGAGTTTGAGTTGGACTTGGTTGACCGCCCCAACCACTCCATGGCAGCGCGCCACGGTACGGTCACTTATGTTATGCTATGTAAGGGGCCCAAAAGATATGCTAACATAAGAAAGCATAATGAAGTATAATTGATTCATGCATTGCTTTATTAAGTTTTGTTTTGCGGGTTTATGACTGTACTTGCTAAGCGAAAGCTCACGACTTATGTCTATGATGTATGTAAGCAACCTATCGGCAATCCTTGAAACAAGACGGTGGGGCTTGGCACGGCGAGATGTGAAATGTGGGATGGAGATCGCCCCATCTTTTGTTATATTATGTTATTATTTATGAATTATGTTATATGTAAGTTGATATTTCAGTACTGAAGTACGTAAGTATGTATGTATATACATGTAAGTATGTAATGGGATAGATTTTAGTTTCAAGTTGTTAAAAAAAAAATTTCCGTATTCTGCTAAGTTAAATAAGTTAAATAATTATGTAAGATAATTAAGGTAACAGCCTACGTTAGGCGGGTCATTACATAATTATGATTCAAATTAAAATTGGATACAAACACTAATATCAAAGATGAAACAACCCTCTGATACAAGAGACCCAATCCTCGACTAAGACCGATTCCATCAGTAAAATCTGATGAAGTTCAGTGAGGAGGATATAAACCGAGATCGGTGACGGAATTTTTTTTTTAAATTTCTTGATAATCCTATAATCGAGCATGTACAAAGATACTTTATGTTTCTTTTTCTTATAATGAAAAAAAAAATATTATTTTTTCTTTTTTAGATTTGCTCATGTATTTTTAATAAAGCAAATTAAAATTAAATTTAAAGTGAATGTATGAGAGGATTAAATATGATATTATAAAACAATTATGTACAAAAGGATAGCATTACTATGTTTATTAGTAAATTTCACGATCCCCTAAATAAGGTGTGTGACATGGAGGAATTAATTAAAAGAAAACCCCATAATAACACTAATTACAAAATCATCATATATTGTCGAAATTATACCCGTTTATTTACATTTTGAAAATCAACCCGTCACTTTGTAAAAATATTTAAAAAAAAAAAAACCATTTTGTAGAAAAGATGGTTTTACTACTGTTAGGAAATTATATTGTGTCTAATTCATTTTTGAATTTTCGAAAATAAAGCTGATTTATGCCTCCGGTATCAAGGGGATCAACTGTCCATAACATACAAAACAAAAAATAAAATAAAATAAAATAAATGAAAATAAATGCTATACAGTCCAGACATATGACCACAGTTCAATAAGTTTAAATTATTACAGACCAAAAAAGAAAATAAGGGTTCGTTTGGTTCGCAAGTTCAACCCCAACTTTTCAATTCAAATTTTGTCTTTTTCCTCAAAAGTCTTTGTCTTTTTCCCAAAAAGTTTTTTATCTTTTCTGAAAAGTCAACAAAATTTACTATTTTAATTTCAAAATATCAACTCAAACTTGCGAACCAAACGGACCCTAAAAGAAAACCGAAAGGAAAAGTACATCAGATGGTACGCCACTGGCAATGGGTTCGAACTCCAAAGCTAAAAGGCATTGCTCCTCGCATCATCTGGGAGGGGTTGACACATTCAATACAGAAAAATGAGCGAAAGGTTCAACAGAATATAATTTATTAAATACAAGATATTTCTCCATTCTTAAAATAAGTCCCAGCATTAATTAAATAAATAATCAATTAATCATTAAATAAAATGAACACAAATTAAATTGAGAAAAGTGGAACAAAATAAAATAAGTACACTACCCTTTCAAAATAATAATAATAATAAGGACACTGCTACTAGCCGAACCAACCTCACGTAAGTTTAGAGACCTGCTCTGAAGGATATGCACTCCCTCCATATTCCATCATCTACCACGGATCCATAGTATTTAAATTAAAAAAAAAAAAGAAAAAAAGAAAAAAGAAAAGCCTACTGAATCTCTAATTGGATAGGGTTTTTAACCATTTAATCGTGCTTGAACCTCACCAGCTCAAGTCTAAATCATTTTTCCAAAATAAATAAATATATACATATATTATACATTTTCACAAAAATATCGTATGGTATACTGTTACAAACATTTTTCTTTAAAAATCAATAATTTTCCCAATAAATCATAAAAACAATATTTATTGCCAAGTCACATTTAAATAGGGCTATCAAGAAAGGGAAATCACGAATCCTACCTATTGGCAATTTATCTACTGATAACTTCATATAAATCGAGACTCCTTACTCCGGTCTCAAATTCTTAACAATCACACAACATTGATGTCTCTAAATTGTTGGTGTATTCTCAATACGTAGTATTTAGTATTGATGTGACCTCCGAGAAGATAACCGACAACACCTTGACTTCTTAAAGAATAGTCAAGACAGGAGACAACAAAGAGAGGAAAACAAGATTCTATACATGGACTTGAATTCAATTGCAGACCCATCCATTCGTGAATACACACGAAATGAACAGTCAAGAATTTTATGCAACAACAGTCAGAATACACACGAAATAAAAGATTGCAACAACAACAGTAACAAGAATAACAAGATGATATGCATAGGTCTAATAATGCATTCAACCAATATTTCAATGATATTGGAGGATCCGGTACTAGTCTACTGGACTATTAAATCATTGTTCTTCCACTATAATATCTCTATGTTATCTATTTTTACACCTTTACATTATGTATTTTGTGTTATTTTTGGTTTATCACATGTAATTGTTTAATGTATTTTATGTATGCTTATTTTATGGTTTGTTTATGAATTAGAATATCTTCTCAACTTTTTAAAATTTATGTAAAACTTGTATGTTGATTTACTATCTTACAAAATTTATTCAAAATATTAAAATAAAAAAGGTATAAAAAATAAATATAGCTTAAGATTTAAACATACAAATACTTTACATATAGAAAAATGGGTAATTTTGAAAGAAAAATTAAGTTAAGGATAACTTTATAATTTTTATTTTTACCTAAATATTACTTTAAAATTTAATTTAAAAAAAAGTGATTTAAAGTATGCACAGTAATACTTCAAATATGAAAGTACACTGTGCATACTTCATATTTGAAGTAAGATATAGAGTATGGGTTGGGAGCCAACCCATACTCTAAAACACTCCTCCTACGCGAAATAGTGTGGGGTTGGAGTTGCCCTAAGTCAGCCAGTTGCTTTCAGGTAAAGAAAAAGGGGGGGAAGATAAAAGAAAAAAAAAAACTCTGGAAAATTCCTCTATTTCGATTTGTTTCATTTCCGAGAAAATCATCCAAACAGTTTTTTCTTCTTTCCTAAATCTCTCTCTTTGTATAAATAGTGATAGAGCTTTAAAGATATTGTTGTGACTTTTAGAGAAATTTAGATGGTAATTATAAACTTCTTTTAGTGTTGATTGGTAAACTGGTACTAGTAGAAAGCATTGAAACTGAAAGTAGGTTGTTTCTTTTGTTTTAGTTATTTCATCATTAGATTACAATCATTTCTTAGCCTCCATTTAGTAAGTTAGTTAGAGATGAAATTTTAAGTTGGAGTTCGTTGACTTTTCAAAAATAAGTTCTAAATTTTATTGACTTTTCAGAAAAAAGACAAAAATTGACATGAAAAGTACAATTTAGTTTGAGATAAACTGAAACGCCAAGTGGAGCATTAGTCTTCTAAATAAATTTTAAGCACAATAAAAAAGTAGAGTATCATCAACAAAAAAAACAGATGAGAAATTAAAGGATATTTCGTGCTACATAGACCCCCTTAATTTTCAAGAATGCTATGCAATATTAAGCAAAGATGAAAAGTCACGTAACAATTAAGGACTAGTCACCTAATAAATGACTTGACGTCACATGATAGCCGGAGATCAAAGGATGAAATCATTGGACAACAGAGGTTTGTCATTATATATAGGATTCAAATCTGTTGTTCAAGTTTTGGTGTTCCAAACGATGTTTAATCAATGATATTATGTCATATTATTTTAAAAAATTTAAAATATTTTATAACTGATTTTTTATCCTTTAAGATATAATTTCTTTTAATAATGTGTCATAACATGATTGATTAGACATAATTTAAAATATCAAAATGAGACAGAAGATTTCAATCATTTAATATATGATTAAGAGATGAAAAGATAAGGGATATGAGAATATAGAGAGAAGGGGGGAAATAGCTTTTTTTTTTTTTTTTTTTTTTTTTTTTTTTTTTTTTTTAATGTGTAGAAGCAAAATTGCATTTTTTTTTTTTTTGGAAATTAAAAATAATAGCATATTTTTAGAATAAGAAATTAAACGTCACTAGCGCCGACATCGTCTACACCGACTTCAACCTCACGCTCGGAGGTCCACGTTCGTTGCCATCCATGCTGTCGTTGTTTTCGCCATCGAAGATCGCCGGTTGCAGGAGAGCCGATGAAGATCACTATCACCCATGACCGTGCACGAGATCTTTGGCCCTTCCTCTGAGCTTAGCGGCGTCATCTTCTCTGGTGACAGTAAACTATGCGTCGTCTCCGATCGTGAGAATCCCAGGGAAAATCGCAAGTTTTGTCCCCTCCGCCGGCTGTCTACTAACCTAGATCGTGGGATCTCCAGCCGTTCCCACGGTGGCTTTTGCCATACTTGCAGATCGCCCTGACCTTACCATCGCAACTACCGGAATCACGGTCGTCGACGTGGTAAAATTCCCGTCGGAGGGAGAGAGAGATTCAGACTAAATGGAGGAGAGAGAAACAAGCCAAAAAAAAATGGAGAAGAGAGAGTAAATGAGGAGAAAGAAAATAGATCAAAGTAAAAAGAGAGAGTAAACATATGTTATAATTTATTATGATTTTAAAGGGAGAGGCTGTAGTAGAGCCTCTTCCAAAGTGGTTCTGGGTAATGATCTGGAGATCCGATTCGTAACTACCGTAACTATCAGTAGAGTTTTTTTTTGAACCGTTAAGGTTTAATCGAACGGTTGAAATGTTGTTGGTGTACCATATTTATCATACACCTTACCCATATTACCTTTCCTACCCTAAGTCTTCTCCGTCACCGGCGACCTTCCCGCCGTCACCTGCAACCGACGCCGGTGACCCACCCCGGCCCCCCCACCCCAGGCCCCATCCTCGGCCGCCCCCCCGGCCCCCAGCCCGCCCGGTGCCCCCCCCTCCCCCCTAGGTCCCCCTCCCCCGACACCCCCACCCCAGGCCTCCTCCCCCGTCCCACCTCGGCCCCCCTAACGGGGAGCCCCCCCACCCCCCCTCTCTCTCTTCCCGACCCGCGGCCCCCCACCCCCGGACCCCCCCCCCAACACCCCCGACACGACCGACTCCCCCCGACGAGAGAAGAGAGGGGGGGGAGGGGGGGTGGAGGGTCCCTGTCGGGGGTGGGGGGGGGGGGCAAGGGCCGGGGGCAGGGAGAGAGGAAGAAAGAGAGAGGGGGCCGGGGAGGCCTGGGTAGGGGGGCCGCCGGGCTGGGGGGGAGAGGTGGTGCCGGGGAATGGGGGAGCCGGGGCTAGGTGGGGGCCGACCCGTGAAGGGTGTGGCCTGAGGTGAGGGGGCCGGGGGAGAGGGGACCTGGGGGGGGGCTGCTGGGGTGGGAGGGGGGCCGAGGGGGAAGGGGTTGCCGGGGATGAGGTGGGAGGCCGGCTGGGCCTGGGGTGTGGTCGCCGATGTTGGGGGGTCACCGCCAACGGGGCGTAGGTCGCCAGCGACGGAGAAAATTGGGGTGGGAAGAGATAAGATGAGATAAGTTGTATGATAATTATGATAAAATAACAATATGTCAACCGTTCGATTAAATCTTAACGATTCAAAAAAGAGCTCTACCGGTAGTTATTCTAGGAGAAGCTTTACCACAACATCTCCTGATTTTAAAATATATTATAAACTTTAAAAAGTAAACATAAACTATGCTGTATTACTATATGTTACTGTTTTTCGAGAATCATATTCAAAGTAAGTATGTAAGTAAAAAAAAAAAAAGTGTGAGAACGGGGAAAATGAAACTGGGCTGGATCTGACTAATCTCAAGTAGGCCCATAGTTGCCCAAATCTCTTCTTCTTCTTTTCTCCAATCTCCACTACCCTGAACTGAGTCCGCATGCCGAGTCGACCGAGTCCCCGACGATTCCTTCCATCTCTCTCTCTCTCCCCTCTGCAAGTGGAAAAAGGTACTCTCTCTCTCTTCTCTCTAAACCGAATTCAAACCTGATTTAGATCTCAAATTGCCATTCAAAATTCCACCTTCAATCGAAACCCTAGTTTTTCAGATCCATTTCGTCCAATTCGAAAACCAAAGCCATGTCGTAAGAGAGACAGAGAACGATTCCGATCGAAACCCGAAACCCTAGGACCGGAATTTTAGATCCATTAGGCTTTTTCTCCGACCACGAAACTCTAGCCATGTCCTGCTTAGCCCTCTCTCTCCAACCCTCCAATGGCTCCGACATTCTCCTTCAGACCCGCGAGTGGTTCCCTCCCGCCCGAGCCCCTCGTCGCCCTCTCCGCCTTCCGCCAGACCCGCCTCGCCTTCGCCGCCGCCAAACACCACCAGACCCATCACCACCAACACTCCGACTCCGATCCGGCCGTCGATTCCATCGGCGACGATCCCTTGGCCGCCTCCAGCGGCCAGGTCATCGTCGGCGTTGAGAGCCGATACCGAGTCGTCTACCGCCTCGTGAACTCCATCTACGTACTCGGAATCACCACCGCCGATCACGACAACTCGATAAACGTCTTCGAGTGCATCCACGTCGTCAATCAGGCCGTCAGCGTCGTCGTCGCCGCCTGCCGTGGCGTCGACGTTACGCCCGAGAAGCTCGGACGGAAGTATGCCGAGATCTATATGGCATTGGACATTGTTCTCAGGGGGAGTTAGCAATATCCGGCTTGCGGCGATGCTCGGTTCGATGCACGGCGACAGCATTGCGAAGATGGTCCACTCGGCGCTGGACACCGAGAACAAGATCCGCGGGGCCGATAGTTGGAGCAATGTGGAGGGGAATTCCATCGAGCACCTGGCGAACATTGAGGTGTTTTTCGAATGCGGTGTTTGAATTGCCGCCGGAGACGATTGCTGCCGGGGATGAGGTCGTTGCGACGCTCGCCTCCTGCCGTGCAGAGCGAGCAGCTGGATCAGAAGGAGGAGAAGGAGGAGGAGAGTGAGG
>BKCH01000883.1:0-24238 GCA_008635985.1 Ficus erecta | reverse complement strand
TATTGTTAGTCAAAAACCTTAAGAGTATATGTCTACCATAACCACCTAAAAAAACCAATTGTTTTTCTTCCAAATAATTAAACGAATAAAAACATCACTGCTTCACAACCCAAAAAGTGCATCAAATCTTTCAGAACACAGAACCCGAGACAACCCGGTAAGGTTGGTTTGTTAGACATGGTCCTTTGGTTAATTGTGGAGCATAAACAGGCATAATCTGTCAAGCAACTTTCCTATTTCCATGAGCTATTGGTTCCGTCAGGAATTTCCCTCACTAGTCAAAATCACTCTGATCAAAGAAAAATTACAACAGCCAAATAGTGCAGGATACTAGCGCAGGATGCTAGTAAAGATTGTTTACACTAAAAAATCACCCAGGTTCTCATCTATGAATATTGGTGCAGAAAAAGATAGTAACCTATTAAAACGTGAATATATTTAAAACTGCAGAAACCTCAATGCAATAAGCATGGTATATGAAGCAGCATAAGACAAATACGTAAACGTTTTACTTACGAAGCGAAAGAAAACGACCACTGTTAAAGCACAAATGCCTCCAAGAAGAATATGAAGACCACTTCGGGCAGTTTTCTGCACATAACTCAACATGAATTCATGAACAAAGCTAGAAAAAGAATTCTTCATAAGACAGCACAAATACATGCATGCATGCACAATTCTAGGTTCATATTTATGGGTGAAATTCTTAATAGTTAAATACATAACGAACCACTTCATGCATATACATATGACTCGTGTTTTTATTTTTATTTTTTCATGTATCACGCCATGCTCTGTGAAAGCTTTAACCAGCTACGGTTACTTTTTGCATCCACAAACTATAAAATAATTAGAAATTTTTTCAAGACTTTGGAAACAAGTATTGGGATCTACTAAAAACCGACATACCTTTCCAACTCGAGGAGCTAGGAGCCATGCAAGAGTAACATAAGTAGACCTGTAGCAAGAAGAATGCCAGTACCTTCCACAGCCCACTTAGTTGCGGGATTTTCAGCACGCGTGACGTCTTCCAGAGCTGTATTCAAGGACTGTTCAGATGCAAACTTGTTGAAACTGGAACACGGTTGTTATAGTGATGTTATTATGGGGACCAAACCAAAGGGAAATCTCACTCAGCCGTTGCCGTCGGATAGCAGCAATGGCATCAGGATCTACATCTGTATTAGTAAAAACATGGGCAGATTGGGTTCTCCACTAGCAGTCCTTTCCCTCAGAGCCTCATATTCTTTCAAAGCAGCCACAACCTTTCGGACGTCTGCAGTGCTAATATTCTCCGCAGGATGACCACAAATTTCACAGACAGTGGATCCGTGGTTAACAAACCATTTGAGGGCACAAGCGTAATGTACCAAAGCAAGGTCGTTTTTGCAAGCGCAACCAAGCTCAACTAAGGTGTCTGTTGATGGTCAGACGAGCCCATTTCTAAATCAACATTACAGATGAGAACCTCGCCATCGGGGGCTTACAAGTTCCATAAAACGAGCTTCTCTAACAGTGTTGTTAATAGAAACATTGGTTTCAGATTCAGCGGCACTGATTTCTCCGTGGGTTTTACAAGGTGGCGGGCGTAACGGAGGAGGACAAGATTCAAAAACTCCTAAGGCGGGCATCTCCCCTATTGTCAGATTCAGCACATTGGCAGACACGACAAGTATCTAGCCGACATCCTTGTCCGAAGCATCACTATCATCGCTATATGACTCTAAATTGGGAGCGGGAGTGGGAGTGGGAGTGGGAGTGGGGAGGTCAGGGTGGGCAACCTTCCTTACCCATCAATCAAAACAGTTGCGGCTTTTTTTTAAACGCACAAATTTGGGATTTTTTCCTTTCTCTTTTGTTTTTTTTTTTTTTTTCCCTAAAAATTTTAAGGTTAAGGTAATTACACACACATCAATTAAATCAATAGAATTACAATTCCACAGCACTGAACTGCACTGCAATCCATACAACAAAAGACATTCCAATCTCAATTTTAGCTCCTATAAAGCAGGTTGAATTAAATACTGAAATTCAAATTGTTCTTAGAATAATTGAAGTAAGGAAAAGAAAGAAAAACTAATTTGAAAAGATATTGAGAAAGAAAAGCAAAATGCATAATGTTAACATCCAGAACAGACAGACAAATCTCGTTAAAATCTGTCTGTCTGTCAGTCGACATATGAATTGTAATGAAAGAAAGAAAGAAAGAAAGAAAGAAAGAAAGAAGAAAGCGAACCTGGTGCAGAGTGTCGAGAATCGAGAGGGGAACCAACAACAGCGGATCGATCGGAATCACACTTGGGATTGATGAGCACCTGCTGCTGCTGCTGCTGGTTGGGTGTTGGTGGGTCTCTCTCTCTTTCTCACTCTAGATAGTCGATTCTCTCTCTCTCTCTCTCTCTAAGTCGTCTGATGATGAGTAGACTAGTATTTCTACCTTTCTTTAGACTTTGGTAGAGTTAAGTGGGGGTCACTGGAGAGTCCACGTCAGCCTCTCTTCTTCTTCCTCTCCAATCTTCACTTTCACTTTCACACAACTGGTCTCTCTGACTCTGTCTGTCTCTCAGCGTGAACAGTCTTATTATTGACTTCTCTACTTATGCAAATATATTAAAAAGAAAGTTAATAAGAAAATATACCTATATACTTATGTACATAATATCTACTTGGAATGAGCTAAACGAACAAGTATGATTAATGTCGTTATAGTTTTATTTCATAAATTCATAAAATCTTAATCGGTCAAAAAGATCAAAGAAAGCTAAAACAAGCAACTGGTGGAGATAAATGGACAAATAATAACACCAACACCGCTCCCTTTTTCAAAACTTATGCGTTTGCCCTGCCGGGGTACGAAGTTGTTTATTCTTATATTAGTAAAGAAATGAATCATAAATGGATTCCTAGGACCTACATCACTTGAACATTTTTAAACAATTTTGTGTCAAACATTTCTGTCTTTTTTTTTTTTAATCAAATAATTCCGGTAACTTTATAATACATTTTTAGCAGTTTCGATACCAAAACTATAAATTTGATATTAAAATCCATCATCAATTTCCTGTATCAGCGAGACCAAATCCACCAAGAATACAAAATAGTATTAGGGACCAAACACCAAAACTTTAAAGCTAGGAGACCAAAGGTGTGTGTGTGTATTATATATATATATATATATATATATAACCTAAAAGCCAAATTAACACAACACTAACAGCTCATGATCCCAATATCATTGAGTGTTCTGCCAAAAAAAATTTTAATAAACAACAACAACAAGAATAATAATAACATCTTTTTGACAGTTTGATTTAATAGAAATATGAATAAAGGAAAAAAAATATCCAGTCAAATGGTTAATAATTCACAGGTAACAAAATTGACTACTAAATACAAAAGGGCAGGCACCTAGCACTCCTTATTAGTACCCGTGAAAATACAGAATAGAAGCACTCATCATCAATATTCCCCATCCCCCACCCCCCCCCCCCCCCCCCCAAAATATAACACTAATAACACTCATGATCATGTGACAGTCTCTCTTAAAACGATGCCGGATGAACGATCAAACGAACCAACCAACCATAATTGAATACCCTATTTTTAATTGAATACTGTCGAATCCAAAAACACCGAAGATCTTGTTTGTCTCCATGTTTATGTTGGTGCAAATGCAAAAACCCTAAATGCACTAATCACATAAAATCATAGTCGTCGATATCATCATAGGCATTCACAACCAAGTCATCATCAGGTTTATCCACATGAAGTTGCTTCTTCTTAGCTCCTGAAAAATAAAATAAAATAAAAAATAAAAACAATGGAGCTAATCTTAACCGGTTTATGCGGTAAGTGCTACAAGAATGATCTCTTACAATTTACCACCCAAAAAAAAAAATAAGAAATAAACTTGTTTATACCTGTCTTCTTTTTACCAGCATTTGCCTCCTTTTCCAACTTTAGCTTCTCATTCGCAATTGCCGTAATAGATGATGCAACATCTTTTGCATCTGCTGCTTTCAATGAAGTCATCGACAGTCTCATAACTGCCTTGAGGAGACCAATATAATGGAAACTTTTCTGCATTAAAATTAAGAAAAATATGAACAAATTCTTGCGAGACAGCTAAAATTTCCAAACCTAAACAGCATAGTCACAAGTATAATGAACTAATCCAACAAACCTCAAAGGGTACAAGTCTATGAGAAATGAGTTCTGCATATTCCTGAAAGTCACTTTCGGATTTGGGAATGAAATTATCAAGGGTTCTTTCATCACCTCTCTTACCAAACAGTTCCTTGGTGGACTTATAATCTGCTTCTTCCACAAGCCTGAAACCAAGACATGCACCTGGTTTAAAAACTAAACTCTGATACTAGTAGATTAAACACGTTAGTTTATAATACTGCAATATATTTTACCTTTTAGACATGATTACTGTTAATTGTAATAACAAAAAAAGTTCATCACAATCAATTGTTAATTAGCAACATTCAAGCATGGTTCATAAGGATCAAACATAAAGCAAAACTTAAAGAGAGAAATAAACCAGTAAAGTACAGCTTAACAAATCTTAATATTACAAAGATATAATATGCAGGTCAAATGTTTACTGATCAAAGACTTGGAACAGAATAACGTCCACGCTAAGGCTCAATACTATCACTTGCGAAAAAAAAAAAAGGCATATATATATGTATATAGGACTTTGTCCAAGAGAATCTAGAACGTGTTCTTACCTAACTAGTCGCTACGTAGCAAGATATGACAACATATTTGACAATCCAAATCTGGCTGCAGATGGGCTCATATGGCGAGGATTTTGTATGCACATTATATATCGCTAGGAGTTCGTATGCACATAATATTATACGGCTAGGCTTTCAAACGCACATTATATTATAGGGCTAGTATTTCATGTGCACATTATATGTGGCTAGGATTTCTTACATATGGCTCATAGGTCTCAAAAGAACTAATATAGCTAGGATTTAATGCACTAGAAAAGAACCAATCTAGCAGCTGATAAACGAGATAACTGGTTTCAGAATTTTCTGGCAATCCTCCATTCACATGATAAGATGATTTGAGTCTCATTTACCAATATAAATGTGTTTAACTTAGATGGAAACAGGGAATATGTATATATAGACATAGTATTTGTACACACACATCGACATAAAAAAAGTAGATTACACTGCTTTATGACTAGGTAGACATAGAGGAACACACCATATGATTTAAGGGTTCCACCTTTTAATGCATTACTGACTATCATACGCTTGGCAAGGTACCTCTAACATGTGCAGCAATGCAATGTGTACAGCAACAAATCTTCAAAGGATTTAAACCATTAACAACAATGGAAGTTAAGCTTTGACCTTTACCTTTGCTGCCGAAGTTTCTCAGCTACAGGATCTAGTGGCTCTTCCTTTGTTTCAATGGTTTTTCCTTTCTTTTCTGCAGCTTTTTCTGCAGGTTTCTTAGGGGCTTTTTCTGCAGGAGGCTTACTTGCAGGTTCCTGGTCCCAACATTCAAAACAGACATAAATCAAGCATGGAAGTACATAGGATTACAAACCCACTATCATGATAATTCTTTAACATGCACAAGCAACAAGCTTTTATCAAATTTTAGCAAATAAAGAAATAGTTACTACAACTCTGACTGACTGCGAGGTAAATCAAATATTGGAAACATTTAAGAAATTTCAACAGAACAAAATTGTGGAGGAGCAAAACCAATTCTCACAAACTCGTATTTCAATTCTCGCAAGAGTTTCAAGGAAACCAACACACATATTGATTGAGACAAAAGGAAGTATAACTATGGATATTTTTGCTCATTCTCAAAATGAAATACATTGAACCTCTCAAAATTGAACGGTAAGTTGGCCAATGAACATAATCCATAAAAGCCATCCAACCCATTTTTGACTTTTTAAAACAGAAAAATACTGAGATTATGCCAAGCATAAATACCGGAGCTGGTTCATCTAAGTCCTCCCAAGATTCCTTCACATCATTTTCATCTACATCTTCATCATCCCATCTATTTTTAGTTTGCTCCTTAGAAAGAATAGGTGAAATTTTCTCATCCTCTGGAATAAATTAAAAAAAAAGGCCTCAGCATACAGTAGAAACATATTTCAAAACAAGAACAAAAGAATACAGTTAGCAAAAGAATTAACAAACGGCCAGAAAAAAAAATTTGTCTACCAGAATTGAAGAAAAAAACAGAATAGACCAGGAGGAAGATAATAATATAGCAAGAATTAAATTTCCTTAAAGTCTCACAAGTAAAAATAAAAATAAGAGTAACTTAAACGTGAAGCATAGAATACCAAAAAAATGAATGACAAACATATTAAAACAACATAAGTAATCGAATAACTTGTTGATTAAACGAGATAGATACAGGATACTACGATAAGAATTAACAAGTAAATCATTCATTCATTTATAGCATGAGAATTATGACAAACAAAATTGCACAATAAGAATAAACTGAAATTAAAAAGGTAACACAAATTGTCTTTGTTCCAACACAGCGGCCTACAGCAAAAACAAGGTCCAGAGTGTTGGGCATTACCCCAGTCCTCCATTTGATTTGTTACTCTGCTAATGCTATTGAATGAGCAACTGCAGAAAGCAAATATTTATTCTGCACATGAAAAAAAATAAACCATCAACAAGCAGGTATAAAACGGTTTAAAATAAATAGCTGTTATGTGTGGGATTGCATCGGAGGAGGGCAGAGGAGAGAACAAAGAAATGCTAACATTCTTAGGATGGAAGGTCAAAAACAATGCAAAGACAAGATCTTTCTCTTTCCAAATATAATAACTAGAGCAAATCTGAAACACACACAAACACGAGACTTTTGAGCAGCAATAAGGACCACTTGGACAGGGTTCCTCTCCTCGTTGAGTAGCATTGTAATGTAGATTCATTCTAAAAAATAATGTAGGAATGTGATGTTCTTAGAGCCATAAAGTCGTAGGAGTTCTATCTTGCAGTAACAAGGATCAATGGAACGGGGTTTCTCCCCTCATTGAGGGCGGGAGAGGGGTGAGAAAGATGGAGGGATAGTATCTAGCAGTATATATGATTATAAGCTGCTGTGGTTTGTTCTGATTCAAGTACTACTTATTATAAATTAAACATCTTCAAGTACTTTTTTTGAGGGAGTTGAGGTGGGTTTTCATGAATTTAGGAAAATGTGATGTTCTCAGATCCATTAAGGGATTTGAATTTGTTCCGTAGGTGGACTTCCTGTCCTCCTTCGATGTACTTTTCTTTATTATTTATCATTTTAAAGAAACTTTGTCCTTTAAAAAACAAAAAAAAAAACCCCTTTAAGGAAAGTCTTCGTTTTGATTCGCTCTTGGGTTTGGAAATAAACGAAAACAATCTTTTCAGACTAATACAGAATTTAGGTGTAGTGCAAATTCTTCAAACCAATATATATGTGTGTGTACATCTACATTCACTCTACGAAAAGAAGTATGATCAAGAAACAAAATACAACAAAAACAGTAAAGTATAGATTATTGACTTTCATTCCTTAATAGAGTTTATTATAGGTCCACAATAAATCCAAACAACGCACTTAAAAGAAAGATCTCTAAAAGGACAAATAAAAAAATAATAATAAAAAAATAAAAAATCTACTCAAAGAAAGTTAAAGAGTAATCTGATCATCGTCTCTTGAAATTGACGGCCATTAAAAAGGAAAATCCACGGAATAATTAGCAAATCGGAGTAACAAATCAACACAAAGTAACCAGATAGCCTCTAAAATCTCAAATTTCATTATCGTTTATGTTGGTTTTTTAGGAAAAGTGTGAGAGGAAAGTTTCATCGAATTAGAAAACCCTAGATTTGATGACCCGGAGAATCTAAGAGAGAGAGAGAGAGAGACGAAAGAAGAGAAAATACCAGAGAGAGAGGAAATAGAAGAGGGCAGCGATGCCGGAGACCGGAGGAGGAGAGGGCGGAGTATTCCGATGGAAACACCGGAGGAAAGGAGCAGCCGTGGCCCTTGAGAGAGAGAGAGAGAGAGAGAGAGAGAGAGAAGAGACGAAGACAGCGAGAACAAAGGGCCAAACTTTAGAGCGTGCTAGGGTCGGTAGGGTTAAAAAAGGATGTTTTGCACTCTCGGTCCCTCAACTTTTGAATGTTTGATCTCTAAGACCCTCATTTCATAAACTTTACAACTTGATCCCTAAACTTCAATCTTTTTGGGCGCCTTAGGTTTCCAATATAAGAATTTAGGAATACTACTTAAAAGATCAATTTCCTCAATACTACTTTTAGGAATTCCTTGTATTGTGCTATTTATGATGGTTGTTTTGTTGTCATTAATTTTCATGATTACCATTATGCTAGAGTATTACTAACATTATTTATGAACAAAAAAACTAACAAGCTGTATAATTTCCAACTTTTCATTCATTTTATGTATGCTACGTAAAACAAGTATGCTTTTGGAGAATTTCTTTAAGGGGAAAAAAAATTTAGCCATGTAAGGTGCAAGGACTAGTGGTGGACATAAAACCATCAATCTCGGTTATTAAAACGAAGCCACATCATCACAATGTTTTATTACCGATTTATCTATTTTAACGGTAGAGGCGTTTTTTTTTTTTAATCTATTTTAACACACATGTTTAGAATTTGGGGCCTTAAGGGGGGCGCAATTGCTTAAGTGGCTTACTCCTTTCAGACCCATCTCTCTTTAAGACTTAACAATAACTATTTAGCTTTTTATTGTATCCTTAATAGAAGTACCAACAGTTGTGGTAGCAGCTATTCGAGTTCGCTAGCTCGGCAACTCGCCTCGAATTTAAGGTGCGATCTACCTCCCCACCAAATTTTGATACAAAAAGCTGAGATCATCGAACCTGATTTGTATTCCTTTAAAGGTGGTATCTTTCATAAGGTAATGCGCAAGCAAGAGAAGAGGAGAAGAGGAGAAGAGGAGAAGAGAAGAGAATACCCGTACCTGGGTGCGGTTCTGGGCAAGAAGGAAGGTTTTGGTGATGAGATTGCGCAGAAGAGGTAAACGAACTGAGCAGAATCATTACCAGGAATAGGGTAGGTGATCTTGTTGTAGTCGTCCAACGGAAGGAACAGAGGAATCTACGAAATAAACAATGGGAATGCCCAAGCCAGAGGCCTCCAAAATGACGGAGGATTTCTTGTCTTGTTGGAGTCGAAGACAATGCTGTTGCTTTTGCGGATTCCCAATGTCCTACGTGGCCGTTCGTGCTCCGCAGCGACTTCAGCGCCGCCGCCATTCCACGACCACCACCGGACAACACTACGGACTTAATCAATCCAAAAAAGGCTTAGAGAGAGAGAGAGAGGCAGGCCAACGAAGAGAAAATACCAGCGAGCGAGAGAGACAGAGACAGAGAGAGGAAAGAGAAGAGGGCAGAGACGCCCGAGACCAGACGGATTCATGAGCTGCATTTTGAGCTATTGCTGTTCTATAAGTTACTTTGTAGTTTAAATGAAAGTTTGTCGTTTGAACATTCTCAAAACTTTAAGTCGTTTGTCCTGGCTTGTTTTTTCCACGTCAACTACATCAAGATTCTTGACTTGTTTTTCCCCTCCGTATGAACGACATCATCTGTCTGTTCACACTTTTTTTTTTTAAATAATCCTCGTTTGACAAGACTTTTTTCCGATTAATAATCTAAAATAAATGGTTGTTTGAGGAAAGAGAGCGGTCGTGGCCCGTGAAAGTGAGATAGATAATATGAACCAATTAAAAAGAAAAAAAAATTAAAAAGAAAAAGGATATAGTTAATTGGAAAAAAAAAATTACTTGGCAATCATACTTTTACAAAAATATATATTTTTTTAGAAAAAATTTCTAACAATAGTTTATATAGATTATTAAAGAAAGAAAGAAAAAATAAATAAAAGACAAGAAAAAAGAAGATGAATTAGCGTAGAGGGCAAGGATGACAAATGGCAGCGGGGTGTTGTGATGAAAAGAATGATGATAAATGTAGTGTGACATAAGGGATAATACAATAGCATATCATGACGAATATGGTGCATTGCATCATTATTGTCTATCATTTTTTTTTTTTCAAATTTCATTGCAAAAATTCAAAATAATAATAAAAATTCAAGGCAGCGCATGTTTACATGACACTTCCACGCTTTACAACATGCGTAGATATAAAATCAATGTGTATACGCGTATTTTCCCATTTTTCTTTTTAAGACAATCTAATTATCAATTCACATATAATATCTCTTACCATTAAAAAAAAAAAAAAAAAAAAGGACAGAGCTCTCTAATTATAGACAATCAATTACATTAATAAACTCAAATAAGACACGATTATAGATAACAGATTCCACAAATAAAAAATAACCTAAAAAGAAACGTTATATAGCAAGGAGGCTATTATTCATGCTGTTAGTGGTAGAGCTTGTTACATCTCTCGTCGTGGGAATGATGTAGTCTATTTTTTGACGAATTTAGTTTTTCAAAACTTTGGTGATTTACTTTGTTATGAGTTTGTTCCACTAGTTTTGAAGCCGTTTGTACTTTATAATCTTTAAGTTAGTGAATAAAACTCCAAACTTTTTCTCAAAAATTACCAAATCCTAAACAAATAAGAAAAATGTCTAAATTAATCGAGATAAGAATAAGTGTTATTACAAACGAAAAATGGGTTAATATGATCATTTTTGAGAAAGCACAGACAGAGATATGATAATGACTCTATTCAACTTGAATGGGAGGATATTGATCAAATTTTACTAATTTTTATTTTTATTTTGATATATATATATATATATAATTTTTTCAATTAAAGATGAAAACATTGTTAAACTATAAAAGAAAGTTTTGTTTTTAAAAAATTTTCGCAGGACGTAATTATTTTCCTTAATTAATAATTAAGATGATTATAATTGGGGCTGTGGGTGAAAATGAAAGAGATTATAGATTCTGAGCTGGGGTCGCAAGGACAAGGAGAGTTTAGAGAGAGAGAGAGAGGGGGGGGAGAGAGAGCATGGAGTGATAGATAGATAGTGGCAGAGTCCCAGCTGGTTGCTTGCTTGCATGAATCGAAGAAGAAGAGAAAGAGAGAGAGAAGATATAATAAAGAAAAACAAAAACAAAAACAAAATCAAAATCAAAATCAAAATCAAAACAGATATAATAAAGAAAAAATCAGGGGGGAGCGATGGAGAATGGGGGAGGAATGGGAGGATACGATGTGGCGGAGAAATTGTCGGGGTTGAAATTAGGGTTTGAGAAGAATGACAGCCAAATTGAAAATGAGAAGGACAAATCCACCTCCATCAACGACGACACCAACAACAACAACAGTAGCAGTCTGTTTCAGGTGATGAAAGCCGTGGAGGCCGCGGAGGCTACTATCAAACAGCAGGTCGAAGAGAACAACTTCCTCCGTGCTCAGCTTCAACACAACATTCTCCTTCTTGACCGCTATGTATTCTTTTCTCCCCTCCTCTCTTTTTCTTTTTCTTTTTCTTTTTCTCTATTTTTCTCTCTATTTTCTATTTTCTAGGGTTCAAAATTCGACCTTTTATTAATTAATTTCTTCCTTTCGATTCTATTCGATTTCAAGCTCAACCTTTTGTATGTTTCTTTTGAATTCAATTTTGGGGGGGCAGAAACTAGAGGAGTCAATGTCCCAGAGGTCTCGTTCTTATGAAACTCCGTCTGTCGGAACCGGACAACAGCAACAACAACAACAACACTTGTTTAAGGCCTCTACTACTACTACTACTACAACTTCACCTGGTACACTTGTTCTCCATCGTGGTCCTCCCCCAACTGCTGATGTTTCCCCCATTCAATCTCAATCTCAATCTCAATCTCAATCTCAAAATCGTCACGCCGATACCATTTCCGACGCCGCCAACACCAATGGCTCAATTCCCGCCGCTCATTCTCCTTCCGAAGATGCCGGATTCTCTTCTCCCACAAGGTATACCCTTTACACTATTCACCCATCGATGCAACTCATATCTTTCTCTCGTAATTTATAATTTTCAATATTCATACTCTTTTTTTGTGTGTTTTGTTTGTAGTTTTCAAATGGAACGAGAGTATGGACCGGGGTTGCTCCCTGTGGCCCAAGTCAATAATAACCCTAACGCTCTCTGGAAGCAGGTTATATTGTTATCTTGCCATACAAGTATAGACCATGAAACTGATCTATGGGCTTCACATTTTAATCCAGACAGTGCACACCTGTCGGTTTTTGTTTTTATAGGATCTCGTTCTTAAGATTCGGGAGAACGAAGAAGAGATTATGCAATTGCGTAAACACCTTTCTGATTATTCTGTAAAGGTGAATTAAAGAACAAGGCATCATATACAATAGCTCTCCTATCCGTTTTCGTTCCTTTTCCTTTTGAGTTGCATATGATCAATTCTTATGACAGGAAGCCCAAATACGGAACGAGAAGCATGTTCTGGAAAAGCGAATTGCTTATATGCGGCTGGTAGAACATTTTTCACATTCTGTTATCAATACCACGCTCCTTTATATTAACGATTCTCTTAGAGTCTAGACATCAACCGTTTCTTTTGGAAAAGTTTCGTCTCTTTTTTGGTATGGGATTATCTTTTAAAGGTTTGCATTATCAATTCTATTAGGCCTTTGACCAGCAGCAACAGGACCTTGTCGATGCCGCATCCAAAGCTCTATCATACAGACAAGATATTATTGAAGAAAACATACGTCTAACATATGCATTACAGGTGTTTTTTCTTCTTCTACCTCTTGATGTTCATAATTTGCATCTCTATGTGTTATTTTTTATGTCATGGATTTTGTTCATATAGAAACTAGGTTATCATACTTTTAGCTTAAATGCATAATTTTCTCTGTCTTCGGTTTTTCCAGGATGCACAACAAGAAAGAACAACATTTATTTCGTCATTATTGCCTCTTCTTGCAGAGTACTCTCTGCAGCCACCCGTTGCTGATGCCCAATCAATTGTTAGCAATGTCAAGGTCAGCCTCAAATAGTCTTTGGTAGTATCAAGTTTCGAGCATAAAAAAGTTGCATCCTTCTAATATAACTATACTTAATGTGAAATCTTATTCTGTTACATACACAAAGAAAGCTTTTCATCGATAGACTCCACCTTTTTTACATGTCATTGCCTCTTCTGGTTTCCTGCAGGTTCTTTTTAAACATTTGCAGGAGAAACTTGTTCTCACCGAGGTAAGTGTTGCAACTGCATATTTTTATGCTGTCAATAGCATGCTTCATTTGCCCTAAATTCTCGAGGTCAATCTCTGATAAAATTGTTTGGAGGAAGTCTTGTTTGCTTTCTAAATTGATTGTGGTGTCTATTGTATATTTCACTCATCACAGTCAAAGCTAAAGGAGTCACAGTATCAGCTGACCCCGTGGCGTTCAGATGTTAACCATTCAAATGTTGCTCCACCCTCTCTTCCTCACTCCATTGGGACAGCGTTGGCAACTTCAGTATGCTTATATACACACACATTTCTTTTTCCTGTGTCTCCTCTTTCTGTTTCGATCACTATTTCCTTAAATATATATATATTTATTTTCGTTTTATCAGAACACAAATGGGCTTGAATTGGTTCCTCAACCATCATACTCCCAAGGAAAAGTACCATTATCAACTTCTGATGAATTGGGGAGATATTCACCTATTCCGAGCAGGTGAGCCTGGTCAAATGGAGATTGCTTCTGTGAACTGAATACAAATTACAACCATCTGCATTTGTTGGTGGGTTCTAATTTCATTGAACTGACAATCAAGCAAAGTAAAAACTTTCAGTGACAAAATCTGATAGTTATTTTTAGTTTTAAGTGTATGTCATGGTTCTGGTCTATCTTATTCTTGCTTATGTTTTCATTGGATCCCTGTTTCTTTTAAACTGGTTCTCTTTTCTTTTAATGGAGAGATGTCGTTGACAATTCTTCTATAGTTCTAGATTGGATATTGTTTAGATACCAAAAGTCCCACTTCCACATGGAATAAATATAACCCCTTCTGTCCCCTCCCCTTGCAAACCGGTGTCCAAGGGTGAGTTCTAAAGTATTTTGTCACGAAATAAACATTGTTCAAGCCAAGAATCTAGCAGAATAAGCCTGTTCAATGAACTTAAAATAATGTACCATGAACAACAGCTGATCTACAATCTCTAAATAATAGATACCGAATATTGTAGCAAGTTCTTCAATCTTGTTTTGTCTTGTTACTGAAAAATTGTGCCCTTGTGTTTAACATCGATAATGTTAGGAAGAAGTCGAAATGCTTTGTTTTAGTGGACGTAGTGCAGTTAGTGTGAGTGTTTTGAAAATTGTTGATGGAAAATGGTAAATTACAAATAGAATACTAATATTTGAATTAAATTATATCCTTGTAAAATTGACTTTGAGGGCTTCTTCTTTGAAGAAATTTAAGAACGTAATGCTATCATGCACTTCTTTTCGTCTGTTTTGAGGTTTCTTTCCTTTTTCCATTAATGATTTTAGTGCCCTCCCTCAATTTATGTCCATGGAATGTTGGTGGTTGTGAATTGTTGCTTGCCACAGAGTGTGTTTTAATTGTTTGAAAATCTTAGTTGAGTCTCTTGCTAATGTGTCCCCTCATGTTTAGCAGGACTACATCAGCACAAGATCTACTTACACAAGCACCTATTAGTCGCGGTGACACACATGTTACTCAATATGGTGAAGGAACTGCTAATAAACAGGTCACATTTCATGATCACGTCAGAAACAGTGACATGGACGATGAAGATGCAGAGGGAAACCCTAATGAGAGAGAGATACCAACCAATTGGAGTTCAGGAAACCCTCCTTACACTACAACACTGGACGATCCCAGCTCCTCATTTTCGCCATTTCTACCACCGGTTCTAGAGGAACCTTCTTCCTCATTTTCAGAGGGTAATGGTTTCTATTGTCTAAAAAGATTTATTCTTGTAGCTTTTATTGGCTCTCCCAGAGAAGCGCTTACCAAATACTGTTGGCTACTTTATATAAGCTTTTTGTATGTCATGGTTTGACTGCTTATTAATTTAAGTATTTTCCGATAAACAGCTGCAGATGACGATCCCTTACCAGCAATACGTGAACTCCAGATTTCAGGTGAAGCTTATCCAGGACGGGAACTTCAAGCATGTGGGTACTCTATCAATGGAACAACCAGCTGCAATTTTGAGGTATAACTCTTGTGTCCTCCGTAATACACCACAAACTGAAATTTTATGTAGTATTTCATGTCAGATACTAGTATAAAATTCAAACTTACAACGCTTGCATTATCTTTTGGACATTCAGTGGGTACGCCATCTGGAAGATGGATCGGTTAATTATATTGAGGGTACTATTCCTATCCTTTCTCCTCTAGAGCGTCTTTTTTTCTCTCAATGTTTCTTCCTCAAAGATATCTGAGTTGTGGTTCATTTTATTTGCAGGTGCAAAGCAACCAAACTATCTTGTCACCGCAGATGATGTCGATACATACCTTGCCATTGAAGTCCAGCCTCTAGATAACAGGAAGCGGAAAGTACGTGCTCTTTGCTAGTTGTCACTTTATAACCTTTTGTGAATTATTATTAGAATAGAAAACAAAAGAACTGCAAACTCTATTAAGACTACTATGCAATTGTTAATTATGTAAATTAGTATCTGATTGCATGCCATATATATGTGTATTGAGAAAATGTTCTCACCTTTTCTTTTGTAGGGCGAGCTTGTGAAGGTTTTTGCCAATGAAAACAAAAAAATCACTTGTGGTGAGTAAATTTTTCTCTTTATATATTACTCTCTCTTTTTATTTTATTTATTGCTGTTTTTTACTTCTCCTTTGTCATAGATCCTGAAATGCAAAACCACATAGAGAAGACTCTTCATAGTGGCCACGCATCTTTCAAAGTAGTTGTATCGGTATGAGTTATCCTCAAACACCTCCAATTGTCACCTGTGTTTTCTTTCCTTATCAGCTGTACAAACACATATTGCACTTTTCTCTCTTTTAAAGTGGCTGATACGTCTTATCTGTCATTGTCTCTCTATCCTGTTTTTCAGACTGGATATCTTGATTTCTGGGAACAAGCTACATTGGCGATTAAGAGGGATGCTTACAGTATTAAGGGCAGTGGTTCCAGTAGTGTTGTACACACAGAAAAGTTCTCACCGAACACAAATGTATTGATTCTTGCTTGCGTTTTTAATTTTTTTTTCCTCTTTTGACCCCCCTCCTTTTTAAGGCTAGGGTTCAGAATAAGTTGGCTGGGCCTTATTATTTATGGTGGTCATGGGGGTGAATGAAAGATACCCTATATATGCATTACGTTGATGAACTCTATATCTTTGCGATAATCTTGTAGGGAGTCGTCTTATATCTTTCTTATTTTTCTTGTTTCTATTCTTGTGACACAGGCTACAATTCCTTATGGAAGTCCGTATGAATTCTTAATAACTGGTTCTGGTGGTGTTGAGAATCTCCTAAAAGCAGATAATAGCTCTGATATTAGCTGGTAAGCAACCCTGTGAACCTTTATCAATGATTTATAGTGCGTTTTGGTGACGATTTTATTAATTATTTGATTTAGCATTTGTATTGGTATGGATCTTTTTTTCTTTTCTTTTCTTTTCTTTCTGAGTATTTCTTTTGATAACGACTTGGGTCTTTTTATTTTTATCTTTTCTCTATGTTGGTATGTTGCAGTGCTAGAGATACAATTGTGCTCACCTTAAGATTATTCATTCTAAGGGTATGATGTTTTTAGATCGACTTGATTTTTCTTTTTGGGTCATTTTTCTTGGCGTATCACTCTGTTGTGCATCGTAATCTTATTTTCATTCAACCTTGATGTTGGTGATACAAGCAGGCCAGTGAGAGAAGAAAAGGAAAGAAACGGGGTCTATTCTTTAACAAGTAGAACGATTGTTTCCTCAATCTTCATGATTCGGTTCGGCCTCAGCCTCGGCATTTGGCAAAAGAAGAATATCATCGACTCTACTTGTATGATTGAGCATTCGGTGTGTTGTTTCAAGTTTTCTGAATTGTCACAGGAAGAAGCAGGAATGGATTGGAGTTGCTAGTATTAATGTCTTTAATATGTTTAGGTCCATATTTCTTGATTTGTCAGACTTTTCCTTCTCGAATCAGTTATTTGAATTCGGATACCGAAGATGAGACTCTGAAGTATAATTCTCAAATGTAAATGTCAGAAGTTAGATTTTTACAGGAAAGTTGCAGGGTTTATTTTTGGTTGTACAGAGATTGAGGTTTGAGAATGATGGGGGTCTAGTTTCCCATGGGAGATAGAGCGATGGACAAGGAGATGATTGTATCTATACATAGTATGAAGGTAAACACAACTTTTTTGGTTCTCCTGTAATTTTTTTTTTAACCCCCCTCGGCTCCTGAATTTTTTAGCTAGAATGTTTGAAAACAAGGCATAACAAGTAACAGATATATTCACTTATTTGTTTTTACTGGTTTCAAAAACATTTTACACTAGTGTTATTTCATTTGGGTTGATTTGAGGGAAGCAAAAGTTGCAGACTATGGGGGGTTTGAATTTGCAGAAAAGAGGGGACCATGGTGTATGTTTTCTCATCTCTCCGTCGGTCTCTCTGTCTTTGTCGGACTCGGAACTTGGTTTCCTTCTCCCTTTTGGAGTTAACGTATGCACTCTAATTGAAAACAGTTTGCGAAGAAATCCTCCATGTTGTTTAGTAGAGACAATCAAATCCTAAATAGTTATTTAATATTAAGAAAAATACATGGTACTCTCTTTTTATTTTTTGTTTTATTTATTTTTATTTTATTTAAATGACGGGGATGATGAAGAATGAACATTGGCAGCTAACCTCAAGTAGGGGGAGGGTAAGATCCGGTTGTGGCCCCGCATTTGTCTAATAGAAGTTAGTACTGGTCCAGTGTCTCATGTCTCTGATCAAGTTCACGAGACCAAATCGCACAAACTACCAAATCATCAATTGTAACTTTTATTTTTTTCCCTTATAATAACTCTAGCAACTATACATGTTACTTTACATCCATCTTATACCGACATTCTCATATCTATTACCTTTATAAAATAACACTTTTTTGAACGTTAACATAACAATCAGTTGATTTCAGTATAATATTTTACAGTACTATAATTTTGAATTGTAATATATAATATATGTTTCTTATAATTTAAGATACAGTCATAGAAAGTCTGTTTGGCTGTCGGACAAAAGAAAATCCCCATATATAATATTAATTTATATATATATATATATATATATATGTTTGTGTGTTTGTGTGTGTGTGTGCGTGAACGCGTGAGAGAGAGAGATAAAAAAATATCAAGTGGGGAAGAGAAGTAAAGTGTGTGAAGAAAAAGAAGAAGATGGAGAAGAAAACAAAACAAAGTCACGAGAGTGCATAACAAATTACAAAGACAAGACAACAACCGAATTAATATGACACCTCATTTCTTTTCTCACTCACTCACTCACTCATATATGTTCTTTCATATAATTGAGAGCCTTTCTTACAAATACAACAACCAAACAAAAACAAACTAAACCAAAATAAAGCTAAAGCTATAAGCCCAGATCTTCTTCCTTTTTGTTTTTTCTTTTTTCTTTTTTCTTTTTTCTTTTTTTCAATACTCATTTTTTGTCACTGTGACCTTACTGCCTGATCTAAAACTTTTAAATTCTGAGTCCAAAACGAAAATGAAAAACTCTCCTAATCTCTTTTCTCTCTTTTTATTCGTCTTCTTAATTTTCGTTTTGTCATGTAACAATAATCAATCTGTGAATGCCCTAAATATCGGAGTCCAAGCCACCGGTTCCTCCATCACTGTGGTTTGCTTTTCTTACCTTTTTTTTTTTTTTTTCTCTCTCTTCTTCTCTGTTATTTACTTTCTTCTGTTTTCTCACTCTCTCTCTCTTTTCTTACCTTTTTTTTTTTTTTTTTGGGAACAATTAGTCTCTTCATCTCTGGAAAAGCCGGAAAAAAAAAGGGGTAAAGTTGAATATTATAAGGATTCTTCCTAGCTAGCTAGCTAACTGGTTTTTTTGTGTTACAGAGCAAGGGTTGCAGTAGAAAATGTGAGTCAGACTTCTGTACAGGTAACCACTTTATATTTCTTGTATTTCCCATGTTATTATTTATTGTTGAATTTGAAAATGTTTTATAGTATTTATAGCTAAGTAATAACAAAATTTGAATTTGTGTTTTGTTTTGTGTTTTGTGTTTTGAATTATTTGGGGGGAAAAAAAAGTGCCACCGTTTCTGAGATATGGAAAGTACTGTGGGCTGTTATACAGTGGATGCCCAGGAGAGAAGCCTTGTGATGGACTTGATGCTTGTTGCATGAACCATGACGCTTGTGTTCAATCTAAGAACAGTCAGTTTTTATCTTCTTCTTCTTCCTCATCTTTTTCTTTATTTTCTTTGAATTTTCAAAGAACTAGAAAATAAATTTTTTTTTAAAAACCAAGTTAATTACAAGCACGTAGAGAATATTTGAATATTTTATATCTATATACATATAAATGGGTGGGTGGGTGGATGGATGGATCATGGATGGGAGAGAAATGTCATATATATATGTATTATATATATATATATATATATATATATATTATCTTAAGAATAAAATAATAGTACTACGTCTCTCTGAGAGCAAAGGGATATATATAAGACCCGTGATATGTTTTGAAGAAAAATCCAAGAAACGCGTAGCTGCATGCAATAATTATATATGTACCTTTTTTATAAATATTATTATTATTTTGTTGCTTAATTATTAACTAAAGAAGAACCACTTAGATTCTATCATTAATTACATTTTGATCTCAGAGAGAGTAGCACTAATACAGTACTACATTTGCATGCAATTAATTGCAATAACTAGGTCACGTTGTTACTTGTGCTAGGTCAATACCATTCCTCTATCTCTGCAGTATTACTACTTGTTTATATATGTTTAGTTATATATATATATATATATATATATATATATATATACACACACACACACATATATATCTGGTCCTATAACGAATAAAATATTATAACATTTTAAAGTGGAGAGTCACAAATAGATAACTTGTGACTCTCCACTTTCTTTATTAGAGACCTAATTGTCTACAGAATTGACATTTTGTTAAGATACGCTATTGAATTTGAATGTTACGGTATTAAAAAACCTAGCTATATCATCAATGCAAGAAAATGGATCGACCAGATCGATGCACTGTATAGTACTCTATCTCTAATAAGAACTAGGGTTAAAGGAGAAGAGAGTTAAATGCAACTTCCTAAAGTATACAGGTATATATATATATATATATATGAACATATAATTCTGTAATATATGTCTAAAATTTTGAAAAATAAATTATATGTAATTAAATCTTCAATCTCTTGGAATGGAAGGGTAAGAATGAAGAATGTGAGTGGTCATTTTTTGAAGCGTCAGGTGAAATTCTCGTCCTTTCTTTGTCCACCTTTGTGGCTACTCTCTGGACCAAACAAATTAGGGTGAATCGTGGTCTGTCTTGTGAATTCGTTCTTCGTTTGCTTCTTGAGTTCTAATCAATTTGGTTATTACAATTATTTAGTAGAAGCAGTAATAGAGTATGCACAATAGTAAGAAAGAGATATACAACGAATAGATACAAGTATAATTAACTTGCGCATGCATGTTACTGGGGTTGGGTGCAGATGACTATCTGAGCCAAGAGTGCAGCCAGAAGTTCATAAATTGCATGACAAACTTCAAGAACTCAGGTGGACGCACTTTCAAGGGCAACACTTGCGACGCCAAGGAGGTCATTGATGTCATTTCAGTTGTCATGGAAGCCGCTTTGCTTGCCGGTCATTATCTTCACAAGCCTTGATCCTCATATCACGCAGTCATTCTCATCACCATCAAACTCATCATCATCATCACAACCATCGTCATTTCTCAGTCATGTATTGTACCAACAATCAACACTTTCTACGTACTTCCTTTTTTTTTTTTTTTTTTGGTTTTTCAATCTGTTTCCTTAATAAGTATGGAACAAGAACAAAAAAACAAAAGACATGTATGGTTCTTTCATCCACTCTTTATTTGGTTTTTATGTTTTCCTCAATATCATTGATTTCTTGGCCACCTTTAATTTTTATGCCCCTGATCAAAGCATTTCCCTAAAGCCTTAAAATTGCTTAAGCTGGCCTAGCTACCAGGCTTTTCACGAAGGGGAAAGAAAAAGGGAAAATATATATATATATATATATATATATACATCAAGTAATAGTAAGAATGTTTAAAAAAAAAAAAAAAAAAAAAAGTTCTAGATGAATAATTCAGGAGAAGTACTTAGAGAGCCAAGAGGAATCAGATGCATATATAGAAGCAGACAAATATGTGCACCAGCACTGCTAAAGAATGAAGACATTGTTGTCGAACTTGAATGTGGAAAGAGAAGATCATCTAGAATATTCAATTAGGCAACTTCATGAACCCATTCATTTGTTTCATTTTCTTCAAAACATATTGTTTGTTGCCACACCTGTTGCTATCATAAACAAAACAAAACAAAAATTAGTTTTATTGGAGAGGACTAAATTTTTTTTTTTTTTTTTGTTTTTTGTTTTTTTGTTTTTATATGCTGCTTGGCAAATGGGTTAAGATTGGAAAGTTTCATTTTTTCTTTTCTTTTTTTTTTTGGGATCAAATTGAAAATTGTGAATTCAAATAGATGTCTAGGACAGGGGAAAAAATGAATGGTTTGGATTTCGAAAAAAGATTGAGATGTTTAATTTCACAAGTGATTTGAGTATATTCATTGTGTGAAAGACACACCGATTACTTTTTGCTATATAAAAAAAAAAAAAAAAAAATAGGGACACATAATTATGTTGTCTCCTAAACTTATTACATTTTGACAACTTTCTTCTTAATTTCTAATTTTGGCAGTTTGTCTCTGAACTTTCTAAATTCTTTTTACTTATCTTATTTGGTTTAACTACTCATTAAATTAATCATGGAAAGTTCATGTATGTTTCATATAAAGATTTTTCAACAAGAAATTTTCAAATCCCTAAAGCAAATATTCCCAATTCTCAATATTCAATGTAAAAAAAGTTTAGGGGGTTAAATCATCAAAATAAAAAGTTTGGGAGGCAAATGTTGGTAACGAGTTTTGGGGGCTCCAATATTACATAATAGTAAAGGGCATGGCTGAGGGTCTCTACCATACATACCTTTTTTTTAGACCGTCCGATTCAATCGGACGGTTAAAATGTTGTTGATTTACTATGCTTATCATACACCTTACCTCACACAATACCTCCCCCCAAACTCTTCTCCGTTCGCCGGCGACGGACGCCAGCGACCCACCTCCGGCCCCCCAGCCCCGGCCGCCGGACGCCGGCGACCTATTTTCTCTCTCTTCCCTCCCCCTTTCTCTCTCTTTTCTTCTCTCTCTTCCCCTCTCTCTTCCCCTTTCTCTCTCTTCTCCTCTCCCCCGACGCCGGCGACCCACTCCGGCCCCTCCACCACCGATCCCAGCCCCGGCCCCGGCCGGCCGGCCGCCGGCGACCTCCGCCTCTCTCTTCCCCTTTCTCTCTCTTCTCTTCTCTCCCTCTTCCCCTCTCTCTCTTCCCCTTTCTCTCTCTTCCCCTCTCTCCCGCCGCCCCTCACCCCCCCGCCCCCACCCCCCTGCCCCCCCCGGCACCCCCTCCCGTCGGCCCGCGAAGAGAGAGAAGAGGGAAGAGAGAGAGAGAAGAGAGGAAAAGAGAGAGAAAGGGGAAGAGAAAGAGGGGGGGTCGTCGGGGGGGGGGGGTGCCGGGGGGGCAGGGGGGTGGGGGGAGGCCGGGGGAGGGGGGGGGCGCACGGGGGGTATCGGGGGGCTGGGGGTGGGGGGGGCGGCGAGAGAGAGGGAAGAGAGAGAAAGGGGAAGAGGGGAGAGAAGAGAAGAGAGAGACGGAGGTCGCCGGCGGCCGGCCGGCCGGGGCCGGGGCTGGGATCGGTGGTGGAGGGGCCGAAGTGGGTCGCCGGCGTCGGGGGAGAGGAGAAGATGAGAGAAAGGGGAAGAGAGAGGGGAAGAGAGAGAAGAAAAGAGAGAGAAAGGGGAAGAGAGAGAAAATGGGTCGCCGGCGGCCGGGGCTGGGGGGGCCGGAGGTGGGGTCGCCAGCGTCGGGGGTGAGTTGCCGGCGTCCGTCGCCGGCGGCGAGAAGATCGCTGGTGACGGAGAAGAGTTTGGGTGAGAAGGATTATGTGAGGTAAGGTGTACGATAAGTATTGTACACCATCAACGTTTTAACCGTTCGATTGAATCTTAACGGTCTAAAAAAGGGCTTTACCGGTAGAGACCATAGAAAGGTCTCTACAACAGATTCACCCAATAGTAAATACCGAAAAGAAAAATGGAAATGAAAAGAAAGACATAAAAATAAATAAATAAATAAATATAAAGCGGAAACCAGAAGGAAAGGAAGAAATATTAGAGAAGAGATTTCGAGTGTGGGGAAAAACGAAAGCAGGGGAAAGCAAAATCGGAAAAAATAGGGTTTTGAGCTAAAAAGCAAATGGCGTGGAGAAGGAGTTTGGTTTCGGTCTCAGCACTGTCTCTGGCACTTGCAATGGCTTCTCTCTCTTTATGCGCTGCTGAATCCAACACGTCAGCCTTCGTCAAAAAAAACCGTCTCCTCCCACAACATCGTCATCTTCTCCAAATCCTATTGTCCGTACGTCTTTTTGTTAAATTTTCTCTTCCTTGTCCTTCTTTCGATCCTAAATTTCCCATCTTTTTATTTCTTTTGTTTTGATTTGGATGTCCAATTTTCTTCGACTTTTGAACAGGTACTGTAGGAGGGCAAAAGCTGTCTTCAAGGAGTTGAAGCAAGTTCCTCATGTTATTGAGCTCGATCAAAGAGGTCCCTTTTCTTTTTCTTTTTTTTTTTCTTTTTTTTTTAATTAATTAACAGTAAAACTATTATTACAATCTCAATCTCAATTACACCAGATCAACCAGTTCTAATAATTCTATTATGCCAAGTCTTATATGCCTTTGACCTTTCAAGATTACACCTTCAGATTAGATTAGATTAGATTAGATTGTACCCAAAATTACCCACCCCACTTTTTTTTTTGGTCATTGTTTCCTTATTTTCCCCTTCCTTTCCCTTTTGCCAAGCATAAAGTTACTTCCTTTGTTTGGTTATTGTGACATTT
>BKCH01000882.1:0-84708 GCA_008635985.1 Ficus erecta | reverse complement strand
CATGTCAATCATCATGTAATTTATGCATGATCCATTTATGATCGATTTGAAAAGTTTATGCTTCCTTATGGACTTAATCTTGAACTTATTATCTTGTCTTAACATGTGGGCCTATAGTGTACGTACCAAAAGCGCGCAGCCTCCAGACAAAGTTAGGGTTTGCAAGGCCCTAAACAGTTCTGGGAATCATAAACTTGACCCTCACGCATCAACGAGAGGTTAAATCTAACTTGACTTGAACATGTATCCTCCACCTGGTGGGAGGTTGGGACGACATCCTTGTTTGTTATTTTCTTACCATGTGATTTAACATTAGTGAACATGCCTAATGATGTCACTATACCATAACTTAACATTTACATGGCATTCTTAAAAATGTGGTATTCTTGAAAACATGACATACTTGAAAACATGGCATTCTTGAAAACATGGCATAACATAACACACATGAAAACATATCTATATTGGAAAATAGTTACTAGTTTCCATACTGTAGGTGAGGTTTGTACTTACCTCGTATACTATGTCCTTTGCTGCTCTCATGTCAGGATACAATAGCAGACTATCTCCTGCTATAAAGGACATAGGTAAGGATCTCTAGTCATAACCGTAAATGTTGGTGACCTATCCAACATTCATAACAATCTTAGTTAATATCTCCCCCAATTATACAATGATAATTATGGGTTACATTGGGTAACCCTTGAGGTGGTCAAACTTAGTCAACCAAAGTCAACATTTTTGGTCAACTATGGTCAACCCTCTATAGGTCAAACTGGGCTTTGGGCTGGCCCAGTAACTCGGGTATCCTTCCGGTTACTGTAAGATCCAAAATTTCTACGAACTCATGATTTTCTTGTATATAAGAAATCTAAAGCTGTATTATGTGTAATTTATGAAATTATGAATATTAATACAAGATTCATGTTTTATCAGTATGAGGTTGAATTCTCGATAAATTAACTATGAGATCCATAAAGGCTTTTTAGGGAAAAAGGACTCAGGAAAATAAGAAAAATTTTGTACTGTCCGTTTTCTTTTCAACAAATAAATTTTAGTTAAATAAAATACTGTGATTGAGTAAACACAGTATTAGAAATATCTGTATTGGCTTAAAATGGATTGCTCATTGGAGGAAGTAGCCAAACAAGGCATAAGGTGAATGACATCACCTTTCCTTAATTGACATCATGATTAACTTAAGATAAGCTTAAAAAAAAAATCAAAACTTGGCCACCAAGTTCACCCCTAATGGCCGGCCACATGGAGGGCTTTTGTGCAAAAATTTTGCTCCAAGGATTTATGAGCAAAAGGTGAACCAAAATAATTGCAAAAGGGTCCAAAATTTCACCTATAAATAGGCTGCCAAGGGGGACGGTTTTGGCTAAAAAAATTCAGAAAGTAGCTAAACTCTGCCCATTTCGCCTCTCAACAAATCCGGACACCAAAGAGAGAGCAAGAGAGTGAAAAAATTTTGTGTGATTCAAGGGAAAAAGAGTGGGCTAGTGGTTGATTCTCTTCTACCTCATCAAGTAAGTTTTTTTTACTTCTTTGTGCTTTTATAGTCTAGAGGCCGACTGTTTTCAAGGAAGGGAATGAGGAAAAAAAATTTTGGTTAGCTTTGGTTCAAGATTATACAAGAGATCAACTAAATTTTGGTGCAAAAAATTTGGTGTAGAACCGGTTGGTGAAGCCAAAGTGGGAGGGAATTTTGAAAACCAAACCCTAACCCTAAAATTTGGGGTTAATCAAGGTAATCGTCCCTAAACCCCAAACTCCTTCCTTGAGCATTCAATTTGAAATTTACATGTATTTCAGTTGAAATTGTAAGAGCATAAGCTCAATTTATTTTGTGCTTGATCTGAATTAGGGGTGGTTGATTTTTATGTGCATGCTTGCTTTAATTTTCTTAATTTGCATGCTAAATATTAGTTTATTATATGTCCCCAATCTGTCCTAGTGGGGAATGATAATTTTGTGCTAGGTTGCTAGAAAAACAATAGTATTGTAACGACCGCCTAGCACAGGCCGTTACCATACATACATACGTATATTTCGTACTTACTTACTTAACATAAGCAGCGGAATTTTTTTTTTTTTTTTTTATACAGTGTGACACTCACACGAAACGTACATAAGATATAACAAATATTAATTAAAGTCGTTTGGCGTATCTTGACTTAATAAACATAAATTCAAAACGCGTAGCGGTTCTATAATTCCCACGGTTCACAGTCCGCCAAGCCTCCCCCTCCATCTTGTATCAGCAATTGCTAGCAGGTTGCTTACCTAAGCATAGACGTAAGACAGTGAGCTTTCGTCTCAGCAAGTACAACTATCCTAAACCGCGACACACACAATAAGACACACATACATAGCATATTTAATCATTGCATACATCATAGCTTAACATTTCAAACATATCGTAATTTATCATACATATGCATGAGCCATTTATGCTTTCTTATGCTTCTTATCCATTCATAACTTACTTTCTTAGCTTATCTTAACATATGGGCCCCATAAGTGTCCGTACGGGCGCGCAACTATGAATTGGTTGGGGCGGCCAGTCCAATTCCAATAAATCCACAGTCCAACCCGACCTAACGCGGGTCGATACGACACATGCAACTTGCTTGCCATCATAACATTCTTTATTTGTACTTATCTCATTCTTAGTTAATCAGTGAACATGCTTCGTGATGTTCCACATTAAATCATAGCATATCTACATAACATACACCTATAGCATTTCATAAATACATAGCATTTCCCATGACATTTTCTAAACCCTAACATACAACCATAGCATTAACTTTTTATAACATAGAACATACCATAGCATTTCAACATATAACATGGCATTTATCAATGTAACTTCTAAAACGCATAACATTTTACATACATACTTAGGCAAGTATACACAACAAAGCCTATAACTGTAGGCGGAGTTGTACTTACCTTGTTGTGATTGATGTGTCCACTGTCTAGCTTGAGTTTGTTCGGGACACCGTTGATATTATATTCTGAGATGGAACAAAAGTAAGGGTTAGAAATGTTGGCAGTATACCCAACATTCTTATATACCTTAGTTATATTCCCTTACTTAATTTTTTACGTTATCCTACTTGGTTACATTGAGTAACCCTAGGATTTAAATCTAATCTAATCGACTTATTTTATTTTAGTTTTAACTTTAAATTTAAAAATTCATTTTTATTTTCTTTAAGAAAACCTTATGTTTTTGGTGCAAAACCCTTTATTTTACTTAAAAATTGGACATCGTAAAATAAAATTCATAAAATTATTGACTATTGGAAACTGTCATTGGAACAGTCTCACAATGCCATTTGTCAGTTCATATAAAATTTTTCCTCTTTTGTACTGTTTTGGTTTTGATTTTAATCTGCACAGGAATTTCCTATTTCCTGTATAGTTTTTGAAATCCATTTCCATTTAAAAATCTAAACAGATTTTAGAAAAGTTTTCTTCACGAAAGTTTTAGCTATCGAAAATCCCTATAACTTTCGTGTTTTGAGGAAAACCCAGTTTCGCTCATATCCTTGTCAGTTTTCATTTGAAACTGATTGGTCGTGTATTAAGTCTGGGCACATTGGTCTCGGGTTTTCATGAAAATGGAGGCCATTGGAGCCTCATTTTGGAAAACTGTTCGCGTAGCCCCCTAGGAAAAACTTTGTTCTACAACTTTCATGTTTTGAGTTTTTCTCAATTCGGCCTCTAAAGGCCTCAAAATTAACTTTTCCCGAAACTGGTCAGGATCCACCCGAACCTGACAGTTTTCGGTTTGGTGTTCATTTTACGTTCTAAACGCGGAACCTAGCTCGACCAGCCACCGCGGGAGCTCTAATACACACATGCAGCGGTTTCTAACGTTCAACATTCATCATTCACATTAACACAAACATCATGCATAAATTTATAAAACCCTAACCAATCATCAAACACCTAACATGCATATTCTTTGCAACCACCAACAAAACCCTAACCTATCAAGCACAAACCCTAATTTTTTTAAACTAAGGCAGCAATAAACAGTGAGCTTATGCTCTTACAACCAATTGCTTAAATACATTTAAATTTCCTCAATTGAAATTTAAATGAAAAGCTTATGGATTCAAGGGTTTTACCTCAATTTCGGGTCCAAAATTTGACGTGCTTCACTTCTCCCTTTTCCTCCCTTCTCAGCCGACTTTCCAAGGGTGATTGGCTCCCTAAAATGTCGAGCTCCTTTGCCCAATTTCAGGTCACCAACTTGCTAAAATCCAGCCACACTTTGGCTCCAAAAATCCAGTCAAAACTTGCTTGGTTCCTCCTCCCCTTCAACCGGCCTCTTGGCCTCTAAAATCTCCAAAAATTTTCCAACTCTTTTTGCTTGCTTTGCTACTCAAAACCGACCACCCCTATGCTCTTGTCACTCAAAATTTCCTTTCTTTCCTTCCTTCCCTCTCACGGTTTTGGTCTAAAAAATTTTGGCAAGAGCTTAGTTGCTTTTCTCCATTTTTTGATTTATGAACACCCCTATTTATAGAGGTTGGGGATTTTTCTTGAAATTGGATTTTGACCCCCAAAATTTTTGGGAATTCAGCTCTCCCCCCTACAGCTGGCCGGCCTTGTTCAAGAAGCAATCACAATACTTTCTAATTTTTCATTATTAGAGAAAATGATGCAATAATTAAAAAGTAAGTGATGTAAGCCTACCTTAAGGCTTGTTTGCCATTTCTTTCATTAGACAGTCCATTTTTAAGTTAACATAGGTATTTCCAATACTGGATTCACTTATACACAGTATTGGTATTTTGAACTGCAGTCCAAAATTCATCTGTGTAAAACCGAACTGTATAAAAATTTTCTTATAACTTGGAATCACTTGGCCCAAGTTATTCTAATTATTGTGCTTGATTTTCTATGGTGGTTTTGAATCCTAAACATATCATTTTAATCATAAAAACGGCTTTATGCAGTACAAATCTATACTGCGAATTATTTAATCGTACAGCCTTTTTCATTAACCTTTTGGGTCAATTCTTCGGCTTTCTCGTCCACCATTGACTTTCTTGTCAACCGCTGACTTTCCCGCCAAACTTGACCCTCGAGGTCAACAGTTGACTTTTTGGTCAACCGTCGGCGTTTTTTCGGTCAAACTTTGACCAACATAAAATTTTTGGCGATTTAGCTCCTTTTTGCCTAAAAGGTCATTTTCTTGACTCAGTAATCATTTTCGAGTCTTATAAAATCATAAAACTCACAAAACGTAACAAAAGACCTTAACCGGCTTTTCATGCATATCTTCAAATTTTGTACAAGTTTCTTAAAACAAAAGAAATCGTATTAATGTAGAAATACTTGGTATTACAATCTACCCCCCTTAAAAATTTTCGTCCTCGAAAATCAGAACAACTGGGGTAATTCTTTCCGATTGGCCATTAGTTTGGGGTGAAAAGCCGTATTGAACTTCAATTTCAACCCATGGCAGTATGAACATTCGTCCAAAATCAAGAAATGGGACGTGAACGGATTTGCAAAATAAGGCCCCAATGGCCTCCGTTTACCCAAAACCTGTGGCTGATCCCCAGACCCAGTTTTCACTCAGTTTTCGGGTCAGCCAGTTTCAAACAAAAACTGGGACGAATCTAGGCCGAATTGGAATTTTTGCAAAACACGAAAGTTTTAGTATTTTTCGAGAGCTACAACTTTTATGAAGAAAACTTTTCAGATTATGAACCAATTTTAAAATTAGAATCGTTTTTCGAAAGGTGCGCAGGGAATCCGAAAATTCCTGCACCACTAGTTTTACAAATGTTTCTAGAAAACTGTTTTCTACTACAAACTATTGTTTTGATTATGAAAAACTGTTCCAAAGGCAGTTTTCAACCTCAAATGATTTTATAAAGCACTAATCCAAGAGTTTGGATTTTTACGATTTAAGTAAAGGATTTTATAAGTTAAGAATGAAGTTTTGGGATTAATTTCCCTAAATTTTCCAAGTAAGGGAAATGAATTTTTCAAGTTAGAATATAGCAAGCGACTAGTTTACGAAAGGTAACCGGGAGTTATACCCGAGTTACTGGGCTTAGCCTCAAAGCCCAAGGTTGACCATTAGTTGATCAGATATTGACTTTAACCCAACGTTTAATTAAGGGTTACCCAAAGTAATCCTATAGGATACCAAGACATGTGTGGGGGGACATATAACTAAAATGTTGGAAAGGTTACCAACTTTTTATAGGATTCTTATCCTATGTTCTTTTAATAGCAGGAAGGAACCTGCAATTGCAATCCGAGTTAAGACAAAAAAACCGGAATCTAGCAAATCAGGCAAGTATCAAACCTCACCTACGGTATGAAAATAGTAAAGACTATTTTCAAGTATACATGCTATGTTATGCCATGATGTGTGATGCCATGCTATAGCTATGAAGTGCTAGGTTATAAAAGTGCTAGGTTTATAAAAGTGCTATGTTTATAAAAGTGCTATGTTTACAAAAGTGCTATGTTTATAAAAGTGCTATGTTTTAAAAGTGCTATGTTTATAAAAGTGTATGTTTACAAAAGTGTTATGTTTATAAAAGTGCTATGTTTATAAAAGTATTATGTTTATAAAGTGCTATATTTACAAAAGTGCCATGTTTACAAAAATGTCATGGTTCCAGAAGTGATATGTTTTCAAGAAGGCCATATTATGGCAAATGTTGTGTATGATATGACATAGTGACATCATGAAATATGTTCACTAATGTTAAATCACATGGTAAGATAATCAAGTAAGGTGTCGTACCAACCTCCCCTAATCGAGGAGGCTACATGTTTAGTGGTGATAATTACCTTCCGTGATCGAAATCCGTGATCGTGAAGGGTCAAGTTAAAATTCCCAGAACTGTTAGGGCCTTGCAAACCCTAGCTTTATCTGGAGGCTGCGCGCTTTTGGTACGGACACTATGGGCCCACATGTTGAGACAAGATAATTAAAGATTGAGTCTATAATGAAGCATAAGACATTCAATCAATCATAAATGGTTCATGCATAAGTTACATGATGATTGGCATATTTCTAAATGTTTGAAATGTTTTTGTGAGATTATGTTTGAACTTGCTGGGCGAAAGCTCACCCTTATATTTCATACTGTAGGTAAGAAGCCTGCAATTTAATTGGTGGGCTATGCGGACGATGCGGCGGGTGAAGGGCGGTGTGGGATACCACTACGCATAATTTTCCGCATCCAATTTTCAGAAAATATGTTAATATTTCAATAGTAAATTATATTTTGTTATATGTACGAAGTTGAAGACACAAGAAGATACTTTCAGTATAGTCTGTATGTATGACAAGTTTTTCTCTACAAGATAACTTATATGAATATGTTTTAAAAAAAAATTTATCTCAAATTTTCAAGTAAAGAACAAGTACGTATGGTGTCGACCTGGCTTGGGAAGTCGGGGCGTCACAGTTTGGTATCAGAGCGGTATCCTGCCAGCCTACTTCACTTCGCCTCACATCGTTCCGCAACGGTCCAAGTAAGTTATGTTATGTTCTTACTATTAGAATTAGTTAAGATCTTATGGGTATAGTAAGTATCTTCCTTCAACGATCATGCTGGTAAATGTTGGACACGGGGATAACGCTGGGTGGTGCCTTAGCTTGGTGACGGCAATTAGGTGACATACGGAAATAATCGAAAGTTTTATATCTTTCCAATTGTTATGGTTATGTACTCCTGATGTGAAGGAGATATGAACAAGATCATGATTAATTCAGATATGTTCATATTATGCTTTTATATGGAAAGAAGATTATGGTTCTATATAAAAGAAATGATTTTATTAATTTTATAATAAAAGAAGCTAAGATTATTTTCTTATTTCCGTATAGAGCCATGCCACCAAAGCGTAGAAGAGCACCGATCCAAGACGTTGATCTTGCGGCCCAGCTAAATGAGCTAAGACAGATGATGTTAGCCCAACAGCAAGAGATAGGGGGGCTTAGAGCTCAGTTGGCTCAGCGGAATCAGGGACCTCCTGATGTTGAGGTACCACCAGTACCTGTGAATCAGCCTGCTGCACCGGAAATTCCTGATGTTGACCCGGTGATCCCCGAGAACCCCATAGCTCCTGAAGTGCCTGCTGCACCTATAGTTGTTCCACCAGCACCCCGAGTTCGAACCCCAGAAGAACTATATGACAGTTTTCGGCGCATGAAGGCACCAGAATTTGAAGGTTCAACAAACCCAATTGATGCCGACAATTGGTTAATTGACCTCCAGGTTATCCTGAACTTCCTCAGGCTCAATGATCAAGAGAAAATCCTCTGTGCATCCTTTGTCCTGAAGAAAGATGCTCGCCTTTGGTGGGAAACAGTCCAGATCCGGTGGGATGTTACCCAAATGACTTGGGAGGACTTCGTGGACGAATTTAAAGAAAAATACTTCAATACTGAAGATATGGAAGCTCAACAGGACGAACTCAGTAATTTTCGCCAGGGAAATCTGTCGGTAGCTGAGGCAGTGCAAAAGTTTGAGCAGCTAGCACGTCTCTGTCCTCACGTTTTCAGTTCCGAAAGGGACAAAGTGCGAAAATGATGAAGATGTTCCGCTCGGATTTGGCAGTGGTGATCAACAGTGGACCCTATCCACCAACCACCGTTGCCGATTGTGTCAGCCGAGCAGTTCGAGCTGAATACTGGGTAGGGCAGAACAGAGAACAACGGGCGAAGTTTTTCCAGGAGAAGAGGGAAGAAAAGGCCCAAGTTAAGCAGAACCAAGTCAAGCAAGGCCAGACCTCTCAACAAAAAGGTCAAGGAGGACCTTCGGGTCAAAACAACAACAGACAGTACGGCAACAACCAGCAGAAGAGGAAGTGGAATGCAGGAGGACAGGGGAATCAACAGAATTTTCCCCAGAAGAAGAATACTCCTAATAGCAATAGTTACCCCACTTGCCAAAAATGTGGGAAGAAACACCGGGAGAGTGCCGTGTTGGAGATGGTCGCTGTTTTCTATGTGGCAAGGAAGGCCACTATGCTAAAAGCTGCAATTTCAATTCCCAGAGTCTGCAGAACCAACAGAGAGGACAGGGATCTCAACTTCACGCTGCACAGATGAAGCTCGAGGGACCTGCAATCTCTCAAGGCAGGCTAGAAGCTCCGGAACCTCAAGGACGCATTTACGCCTATACAAAAGAGGATGTTCAAACTGGACCTTCCACCGTGGTGACAGGTCAGCTTCCTTTTGCCCAACAAGATGCTTACGTGTTAATTGATTCTGGAGCCACGCATTCATTCACATCACCTAGGTTCGCTAAGAAACTAGGTAGAGCAAGTGATAGGATCGAAAGAACATTTAGGACTGCATTACCCTCCGGGGAGATTCTGTTGTCTGATTATTGGGTACGTCACGTTCCAATAATTATATGTGGTAGGGAAATGTATGTCAACTTGATCATCATTGACCTATACGACTACGACGTCATTCTGGGCATGGATTTCCTGGGGAAGTACAACGCGGTTATCGACTGTCTACGACGTACTGTCACATTCAAGCCTATGGGAGGCGAGGAGTTTATTTTCAGAGGATCTACTCCAAAACAGCCAAAGATGTTTATTTCGGCGCTAAAGGCTAGAAAATTGTTGGCAGAAGGATGTAGGGGATTTCTAGCCAACGTGGTGGATAAGACGCAAGAGACTGAAAGCGGACCAGAAGAAGTACCGATAGTCAAAGAATTTATAGAAGTTTTTCCCGAAGAATTGCCAGGGTTGCCACCAGAACGAGAGATCTCTTTTGAGATTGAACTACTTCCTGGATCAGCACCAGTATCTAAGGCACCTTACAGGATGGCGCCTGCCGAACTTAAAGAACTGCAGATTCAATTACAAGAGCTTTTGGATCGAGGATTCATTCGTCAAAGCTACTCGCCATGGGGAGCCCCAGTTCTGTTCGTTAAAAGAAAGATGGCACTCTTAGGATGTGCATTGACTATCGGGAGTTAAACAAGATAACCATCAAGAACAAGTATCCGTTGCCTCGGATCGACGACTTGTTTGATCAGCTGAGAGGAGCTTCAATTTTCTCGAAAATTGACCTTACGATCTGGATATCCTCAGCTCCGAATCAGGGAAGGAGATGTCCCCCAAGACGGCTTTTCGACGCGATATGGACATTATGAAGTTCCTTGTTATGCCATTCGGATTGACAAATGCTCCGGCAGCCTTTATGGACCTGATGAATCGTGTATTCAAGGATACTTGGATAAGTTTATTATCGTCTTTATAGATGATATCTTGATTTATTCAAGATCAAAGGGGGAGCCCGAGGAAACCCTAAGGATCACTCTGCAGATTTTTGAAGCAAAAACCAGCTCTATGCTAAATTCACTAACTGTGGAATTCTGGTTGGAAACGGTCCATTTCTTAGGACCATGTGGTCTCCAAGGACGGCATATCTGTGGATCCGGCTAAGATTGAAGCAGTAAGTGAATGGCCAGCTACGAAAAACATCACCGAAATACGTAGTTTCCTCGGCCTGGCGGGCTACTACCGACGTTTTGTTGAAGGGTTTGCTAAGACTTGCCAGCGCGCTCACCGCACTTACACGGAAAGGAAGAAGTTATGAATGGACTGCAAAGTGTGAAGAGCACTTCCAAGAGCTGAAAAATAGGCTGACTCGCGCTCCCCGATCCTCATAATTCCAAATGTGGAGGAAGGAAACTTCGTGATATACAGTGATGCTTCCAAGATAGGATTAGGAGCTGTACTCATGCAGAATGGAAAGGTGATCGCTTATGCTTCACGACAGCTTAAGGATCATGAAAAGAACTATCCGACCGCATGATTTGGAACTTGCTGCGGCTGGTAGTATTTGCGCTCAAATCTGGAGACACTACCTTTATGGTATTAAGTGTGAAGTTTACACGATCATCAGAGTTTGAAGTTATATTTTCACACAAAAGGAGCTTAACATGAGGCAAAGAAGATGGCTCGAATTGGTGAAGGATTATGACATAGACATCCGGTACCATCTAGGGAAGGCTAACAAAGTAGCCGATGCCCTTAGTCGGAAGTCGTCTTCCACGTCAATGTCCCTACAACCGTTGATCGAACCTCTTCAGAAGGAGCTAGCGGAAGCTGGGAATAGAGCTTATCACAAAAAGTTAGCTGCCCTAACCTTTCAACCTACCATTTTGGATGACATGAAGGAGCGACAAGAAGGAGATGCCTCGCTGCTTCGGACGAGAAACGAAGTCCTAGAAGGAAAGGAGTCAGATTTCAACGTATCTGATGAAGGCATACTCTATCGGAAAAATAGACTATGTATTCCTAACGAGGACGAGTTGAAGGAGCAAATCATGAAAGAGGCACATGAGACTCCGTATTCCGTTCATCCTGGAGCCACAAGATGTATCAAGACTTGAAGGAAAGCTTTTGGTGGCCAAAAATGAAGAATGATGTTGCAACTTTCGTCAGTAAATGCCTTACGTGTCAAAGAGTCAAGGCGGAACATCAACGTCCAGGGGGAGAATTGCAGAAAATTTCCATTCCAGAATGGAAATGGGACCAAGTGACCATGGACTTTGTAGTTGGTCTACCCCGAACTCCCAGTGGCAACGACGCCGTTTGGGTGGTTATTGATCGTTTGACGAAGTCTGCACACTTTATTGCCATCAAGCTTAGCTTTTCAGTAGAGCAGCTAGCAGAATTATACGTCGCGCAGATCATTCGCTACCATGGGATTCCGAAATCGATTATCTCGGATCGTGATGGACGGTTCACTTCTAAATTTTGGAAGAGTGTACATCAAGCCATGGGTACAAAGCTCACTTTTAGTACCGCTTTTCACCCTCAAACGGATGGACAATCAGAGAGGACCATTCAGACCCTAGAAGACATGTTGCGAGCATGCGTGATGGATTTCAAAGGGACTTGGGATAAGAAGCTTCCTTTGATTGAGTTCTCATACAACAACAGTTTTCAAGCTTCAATTGGAATGGCTCCTTATGAAGCCCTGTACGGGAGAAGATTGTAGATCTCCAGTTCACTGGTATGAGACAAGAAAAAAGGAACTTGTGTCCACGGATTTTATTCGGAAAACCACTGAGGCCGTGAAACTTATACGCCAATGGATGGAAACTGCATTTAGTCGACAAAAGAGCTACGCCGACAAACGCAGAAGACCTCTAGAATTCCAAGTAGGAGACTTGGTTTTCCTCAAAGTTGCTCCATTTCAAAGGAGTTATGAGATTCAGAAAGAAGGGGAAATTAAGTCCAAGATACATAGGGCCGTTTGAAATAATGGAAAGAGTTGGCAATGTGGCCTATAAGTTGGCTTTGCCCCAAGAGTTAGCATATGTACACAACATATTTCATGTGTCGATGCTAAAGAAGTACATCTCGGATCCATCCCATGTATTAAACCACGAACCAATTGAGGTTCACGAGGATATGACGTATGAGGAGAAACCGGTTCAGATCTTGGCACGAGAAGAGAAGGTGCTAAGGAACAAAGTTATACCTTTGGTAAAGGTGCTATGGCGAAATCATGAGGTTGAGGAGGCAACATGGGAACGCGAGGAAGATATGAAGAAAAGCTACCCAGAATTGTTCTGATTTTCGAGGACGAAATTCTTTAAGAAGGGTAGATTGTAATATCCAAAATTTCTACGAACTCATGATTTTCTTGTATATAAGAAATCTAAAGCTCGTATTATGTGTAATTTTATGAAAATTATGAATATTAATACAAGATTCATGATTTTATCAGTATGAGGTTGAATTCTCGATAAATTAACTATGAGACTCCATAACAGGCTTTTTAGGGAAAAAGGACTCAGGAAAATAAGAAAAATTTTGTACTGTCCGTTTTCTTTTCAACAAATAAATTTTAGTTAAATAAATACTGTGATTGAGTAAACACAGTATTAGAAATATCTGTATTGGCTTAAAATGGATTGCTCATTGGAGGAAGTAGCCAAACAAGGCATAAGGTGAATGACATCACCTTATCCTTAATTATGACATCATGATTAACTTAAGATAAGCTTAAAAAAAAATCAAAACTTGGCCACCAAGTTCACCCCTAATGGCCGGCCACATGGAGGGCTTTTGTGCAAAAATTTTGCTCCAAGGATTTATGAGCAAAAGGTGAACCAAAATAATTGCAAAAGGGTCCAAAATTTCACCTATAAATAGGCTGCCAAGGGGGACGGTTTTGGCTCAAAAATTCAGAAAAGTAGCTAAACTCTGCCCATTTCTCCTCTCAACAAATCCGGACACCAAAGAGAGAGCAAGAGAGTGAAAAAATTTGTGATTCAAGGGAAAAAGAGTGGGCTAGTGGTTGATTCTCTTCTACCTCATCAAGTAAGTTTTTTTTTACTTCTTTGTGCTTTTATAGTCTAGAGGCCGACTGTTTTCAAGGAAGGGAATGAGGAAAAAAAATTTTGGTTAGCTTTGGTTCAAGATTATACCAAGAGATCAACTAAAATTTTGGTGCAAAAAAATTTGGTGTAGAACCGGTTGGTGAAGCCAAAGTGGGAGGGAATTTTGAAAACCAAACCCTAACCCTAAAATTTGGGGTTAATCAAGGTAATCGTCCCTAAACCCCAAACTCCTTCCTTTGAGCATTCAATTTGAAATTTACATGTATTTCAAGTTGAAATTGTAAGAGCATAAGCTCAATTTTATTTTGTGCTTGATCTAGAATTAGGGGTGGTTGATTTTTATGTGCATGCTTGCTTTAATTTTCTTAATTTGCATGCTAAATATTAGTTTATTATATGTCCCCAATCTGTCCTAGTGTTGGTGAATGATAATTTTGTGCTAGGTTGCTAGAAAAACATTAGTATGCTTGCTAGGTTTTGTGCAACCAAAATCATGCAACTTAGTTGATCCAATATCAATTAGGTTTGCATGGTGATGTTAGAAATTGTGATTAAAGAAAATTTATGCTAGAAAACCGCTGCATGTGTGTATTAGAGCTCCCGCGGTGGCTGGTTGAGCTAGGTTCCACGTCTAGGACGTAAAACGAACTCTAAACCGAAAAACTGCCAGGTTCGGGTGGATCCTGACCAGTTTTACGGAAAGCCGATTTTGAGGCCTTTAGAGGCCGAATTTGGTAAAACTTAAAACACAAAAGTTGCTCGGAACAGTTTTTCCTAGGGGGCCACGTGAAAGGATTTGCAAAATAAGGCCCCAATGGCCTCCGTTTACCTCAAAACCTGTGGCTGATCCCCAGACCCAGTTTTCACTCAGTTTTTCGGGTCAGCCAGTTTCAAACAAAAACTGGGACGAATCTAGGCCGAATTGGAATTTTTACAAAACACGAAAGTTTTAGTATTTTTTGAGAGCTACAACTTTTATGAAGAAAACGTTTTCAGATTATGAACCAATTTTAAAATTAGAATCATTTTTCGAAAGGTGTGCAGGGAATCCGAAAATTCCTGCACCACTAGTTTTACAAATGTTTCTAGAAAACTGTTTTCTACTACAAACTATTGTTTTGATTATGAAAAACTGTTCCAAAGGCAGTTTTCAACCTCAAATGATTTTATAAAGCACTAATCCAAGAGTTTGGATTTTTACGATTTAAGTAAAGGATTTTATAAGTTAAGAATGAAGTTTTGGGATTAATTTCCCTAAATTTTCCAAGTAAGGGAAATGAATTTTTCAAGTTAGAATATAGCAAGCGACTAGTTTACGAAAGGTAACCGGGAGTTATACCCGAGTTACTGGGCTTAGCCTCAAAGCCCAAGGTTGACCATTAGTTGATCAGATATTGACTTTAACCCAACGTTTAATTAAGGGTTACCCAAAGTAATCCTATAGGATACCAAGACATGTGTGGGGGGACATATAACTAAAATGTTGGAAAGGTTACCAACTTTTTATAGGATTCTTATCCTATGTTCTTTTAATAGCAGGAAGGAACCTGCAATTGCAATCCGAGTTAAGACAACAAAAACCGGAATCTAGCAAATCAGGCAAGTATCAAACCTCACCTACGGTATGAAAATAGTAAAGACTATTTTCAAGTATACATGCTATGTTATGCCATGATGTGTGATGCCATGCTATAGCTATGAAGTGCTAGGTTTATAGAAGTGCTAGGTTTATAAAAGTGCTATGTTTATAAAAGTGCTATGTTTATAAAAATGCTATGTTTATAAAAGTGCTATGTTTATAAAAGTGCTATGTTTATAAAAGTGTTATGTTTATAAAAGTGTTATGTTTATAAAAGTGCTATGTTTATAAAAGTATTATGTTTATAAAAGTGCTATATTTACAAAAGTGTCATGTTTACAAAAATGTCATGGTTCCAGAAGTGATATGTTTTCAAGAAGGCCATATTATGGCAAATGTTGTGTATGATATGACATAGTGACATCATGAAATATGTTCACTAATGTTAAATCACATGGTAAGATAATCAAGTAAGGTGTCGTACCAACCTCCCCTAATCGAGGAGGCTACATGTTTAGTGGTGATAATTACCTTCCGTGATCGAAATCCGTGATCGTGAAGGGTCAAGTTAAAATTCCCAGAACTGTTAGGGCCTTACAAACCCTAGCTTTATCTGGAGGTTGCGCGCTTTTGGTACGGACACTATGGGCCCACATGTTGAGACAAGATAATTAAAGATTGAGTCTATAATGAAGCATAAGACATTCAATCAATCATAAATGGTTCATGCATAAGTTACATGATGATTGGCATATTTCTAAATGTTTGAAATGTTTTTGTGAGATTATGTTTGAACTTGCTGGGCGAAAGCTCACCCTTATATTTCATACTGTAGGTAAGAAGCCTGCAATTTAATTGGTGGGCTATGCGGACGATGCGGCGGGTGAAGGACGGTGTGGGATACCACTACGCATAATTTTCCGCATCCAATTTTCAGAAAATATGTTAATATTTCAATAGTAAATTATATTTTGTTATATGTACGAAGTTGAAGACACAAGAAGATACTTTCAGTATAGTCTGTATGTATGACAAGTTTTTCTCTACAAGATAACTTATATGAATATGTTTTAAAAAAAATTTATCTCAAATTTTCAAGTAAAGAACAAGTACGTATGGTGTCGACCTGGTTTGGGAAGTCGGGGCGTCACAGTTACCATCCATTATTATTGTTTTACCAAACTTTGGCTTTTCTTTGTCTTGGAAAATTTGGTAAGTTTAGATCCATCTAACTTATAAAATTCGTGGTTCTTAAGTGGGGCTTTATAAAAATCATTAAAGGCTGAAAACTGCCTTTGGAACAGTTTTTATAGTCAAAACAGGGGTGTTGGTGCAAAAATACAGTTTTTCTGCATTGTTTTAGAAAATCCTGTGCAGGAATTTCTTGCTCTATGCACAGTTTTTATAGTTCAGGTTGTATTTAAAAATCCAGATTGAATTTGAAAAACTCATCTTCACGAAAGTTCTTGCGCTTGAAAAATTCTAAAACTTTTGTGTTTTAAGAAAAACCCAGTTCTACTTGGATTCTTGTCAGTTTTAATTTGAAACTTACTGGAAGTGTAGACTAGGTCTGGGCAGATCAGCCTCGGATTTTCATAAAAACGGAGGCAATTGGAGCCTCATTTTGCAAATCCGTTCATGCTTTCCCCTAGGAAGAACTGTTCCGAGCAACTTTTGTGTTTTAAGGTTTTCCAAATTCGGCCTTTAAAGGTCTCAAAATTGGCTTGCCGTAAAACTGGTCAGAATCCACTCGAACCTGGCAGTTTTTCGGTTTAGAGTTCGTTTTACGTCCTAGACGTGGAATCTAGCTCAACCAGCCACCGCGGGAGCTCTAATACACACATGCAGTGGTTTTCTGGCATAAATTTTCTTTAATCACAATTTCTAACATCACCATTCAAACCTAATTGATATTGGATCAACTAAGTTGCATGATTTCGGTTGCACAAAACCTAGCAAGCATACTAATTAAATTCTAGCAACCTAGCACAAAATTATCATTCACCAACACTAGGGCAGATTGAGGACATATAATAAACTAGTATTTAGCATGAAAATTAAGAAAATTAAAGCAAGCATGCACATAAAAATCAAACCACCCCTAATTCTAGATCAAGCACAACCCTAGATTCCAAACTTTGGGCACAAAATAAATTGAGTTTATGCTCTTACAATTTCAACTTGAAATACATGTAAATTTCAAATTGAATGCTTAATTGAAAGAGATTGAGGTCTTGAATGGTTTACCTTGATTAATTGAAGAAATTGAGGCTAGGGTTTGGTCACAAAAATTTTCCTCCTAGGACACCACCCAAGGCCGGTTTTGTTGCACCAATTGGTACCAAAATTGGATGATTCTTGGTGGCTGCTTGCACCTAAACTAAGCACTCTTAAATCCAAATTTTCTCACTCACTCACCCCCCCTTGGCAGCCAGCTGTTGGCCCCAAAATTGGGCACAAAAACTGCCAAAATTTTTGCTTGAACTTGCTAGGGGAAACCGAAGACTACAAACATCAAAACCCCTAAGTTTCTCAATTTTTTTCTTCACTCAATCACCCACTTGAGATTGTAGATTTTTGGAGAGGGAAAATGGGCAGAATTTGGCTGCTTTTTCTGAATTTTTTATCAGCCAAAACTGATTCCCCCATGAGCCTATTTATAGGTAAAAAATGGGACCTTTTTGCAAAATTTTTGTTCAACATTTGCTCATAAATCCATAGAGCAAAATTAATTCTATTTTGACCCCTAAATGGCCGGCTGTCTACTTGGAGAGCAAGGCAAGATGACCTCATCTTGGTGACATCATCTAGGTGACATCACATGCTTACATCACTAAATTTCCAAAATTTGCACTTTGGCCCCAAAAGTTAAAATTCTTGTATTTATGCCCTCTAGGTGTCATGTGGCCGGCCATAGCCTTGTTCTCCAAGCAAAATCATGACATCATCATATTTACCTCATCATGATTACATCACCTATTTTCCAAGAATTGCATTTTGGCCCCTAAGGATAAAATCTTTGCAATTTCACCCCTACATGTGGTGGCCGGTCATTGCTCCCCTTGGTGCACAAGTTTTGCTTACCTCATCATGATGACATCATCTTGATGACATCATGTGCTTACCTCATGCTTACATCATCATATTTTCTAAAATTACACTTTTGCCCCTAAGACAAAATATTAGCATTTTAGCCCTCCACATGGCCGGCCATCATTGTGCAAGGTGGCAACATTTTTTATTTCTTTCCACCATTTTTCTTTAAATTAAAAATGATGTCATAATTCTAAAATAGGGTGACATCATCATAAGGTCTTGTTTGGCTTTTTCTTAAAATGCAGTCTATTTTCTTGCTAACACAAATATTTCTAATACTGTGTTCACTAATACACAGTACAATTCAGTACTGTTTTACTTGACTGCAGTCCAAAATTTATCTGCTAACACAAATATTTCCAATACTGTGTTCACTAATACACAGTACAATTCAGTACTGTTTTACTTGACTGCAGTCTAAAATTTATCTGTGTATTGTTGGACTATAAATTTTTTTTTTCTTATTTCTTAAAGCCATCTGGCCCTTGATATCTAACTTAGTGTGCTTGATTTTTCTAGAGTGGTCTCATAGCTTATTCTAGCTATCTTGTCCGAAAAGACAATTTTCGCAGTATATTTCCAATACTGCTTTTCCTATTACTGTACAGTCATACATTTGACTGTTCTTAGTCAACCCATTGATTTTTTTTTATCAATTTTGACTTTCTTGGTCAAACTTTGACCAACATGAAATCATGAAATTTTATCATGCCGTTTTCCTTAAAACGCCTTATACTTGGCTAAGTAGTCTATTGTTGAGTCTCGTTACTAGTTAAATAAGAACTCAAACTTATACTGTTATTTCATTCCAATCTTGATCCAGACTTAAGTTTTCCTTGTTCCTACGGAAATCTAGAGTCATCAAAATTTCGGGTATTACAATTATAAATGGATATTTTGAAATGTTACCATATGCAACCTTACATATATATTTATTTATTGATGAAATTTGTGCAGATAGATGTCCTTTTTCAGTGAAAATGTTTTTATGAGATATAAGATGTACTTACTAAGCGTTATGCTTATTTGATGTTTCTCATATTGCAGCTAGGAACAAAGGTAATATGTGAGTTTGGACGAGCTCGGTACGGATGTGTGCGTGGTGGCGGAAACGGAATATCGGAGTGATGACTTAATTTTTACTAATTTTTATGAAGTTATTTATTATTTCGCAAATATAAAGTTAATGGTTTATATGAATTTTTGAAAGCAAAAGATTTTTAGTTGAGATTAAGGTTTTTAGTACCATATTGCATTTACTGATTTATTTTATGAAGTTTAAAATTATTTTGTTCATTTATAAGTCATGTTTACAAAAAAAAAATATACATATATATATTAATAATTCAAGCTACTTTTGTATCATTATTTTTTATTCATATTTTACAATCGCGTATTTGATTATAAATAATGGATGTTATGAGATGGTAACTGTGACGTCCCGTGAAAGGGCATTACAATGAATTTCCATATTTTACGTCAATTTTTACTGATGTCAATATTTTCTTCGATATTTTCATAAAATCCAAATATCGATATTTCCAGAAATATCAAAATTTTAATAATTGATTATTACAACATTATTATGCAGTGTAAGATGTGCAAAAGATATTAAATTTTGATTTGTTAGCGTTAAATGATTAAACAATACATTAATTTAACATCACCATGAATAATAAAACGTAATAAAGAAAAGTAGAATCTCTGTAAAATTATCATGGTTTTTACAAAGAATGTTTCACTCAACCAGTTGGCAATGCTTTGGCTTTGAAGCTGAGTTAATGGGTGTCATATCCACAATAGAATATGTGAAGCTTTACAGTTGGGATAAACTTTGATTTGAAAGTGATTCTACTTACATTGTTGATTTGTTGCAAAAGAAATCTATTACAATCCCCTGGAAGTATAGGAGCAAATGTATCAATGCTCTAAGTTTTTTGGCAACTATCACTTGCAAAGCAACACACATTTTTTGGGAAGAAAATGCAGTTGTCGACAAGCTTGCTTCACACGGTACTCACCAGAGAAATACACAATGGTGGTTCTGTCTTCTGGGCTTTTGTTCCAAAGAGTTTAAGATTAATCTCACTGGATTGCCAAACTACTACTTTCAACCATCTAAGTAAATGTGCACTCTTTTTTCCTTCAGTTTTTTCCCACTGGATTTTGGCTAGAAGGCTTTTAACGAGGCATATTTGGAGATGTAATCAAAGTAAGAGTCTTGGCTCTTACTTTTGCCATCATCTTCTGTCAGTTTGGGTTTAGAATTATTAGATTGAGATGTTTCTTTGACTTATGTTATTATGGTTTTCCTGAGTGCAACTTATTTTTTTTGGCGCCTGTGTGCGTAATTTTTTGTTTCAATTTCTCTTGTAAACTTTTTTAATTTTTATTTTAATAATATTTCAATGTAATGGGAAAGTGAGGAGTGTGTTAAAGGGGTGCCGACCTAATCGGGATATTTTGCTGCACCTATTGATTTCTGCTACCAACATTCATTCATTCAAAAAAAAAAATCTATAATGATGGAACAATATTTATTTTATAGAAGGATTGTTTTGGAATTTATAGGGGTACATAATAAGTAAATATAATTATTTTATAATTAAAAGCAAGATGGAGGTGTTGCAGTTTTTTGTTATGTTTTTGTTTCTATTTTATAATAACGGAGGTAGTATCCCCACGCTTTCATATTGGATCTATGTCCAATCCGCTAGAGTTATTTCTATGCAGTGTTGGTGGTGACCTTTTTACTATAAGTCTCTTGGTCTAAATCGATTGGAGTTTTTCATCGATTGTAGTGGTGTTGTTAAGAGAGCTATATGTAATAACCCGAATTTTGATGACTCTAGATTTCCTTTGAATGAGGAAAACTTAAGTCTAGATCATGTTGGAATGGAATATCGGTATAAGTTTGAGTTCTCGGTTAATTAGCTACGAGACTCAACGATGGATTACTTAGCCTAGTATAAGGCGTTTTAAGGAAAACGACATGACAAAATTTCATGATTTTATGTTGGTCAAAGTTTGACCAAGAAAGTCAAAATTGATCAAAAAGTCAATGGGTTGACTAAGAACAGTCAAAGGTATGACTGTACAGTAATATGAAAAGCAGTATTGGAAATATACTGCGAAAATTATCTTTTCGGACAAGATAGCTAGAATAAGCTATGAGACCACCCTAGAAAAATCAAGCACACTAAGTTGGATACCAAGGGCCAGATGGCTTTAAGAAATAAGAAAAAATTTTATAGTCGAACAATACACAGATAAATTTTGGACTGCAGTCAAGTAAAATAGTACTGAATTATACTGTGTATTAGTGAACACAGTATTTGAAATATCTGTGTTAGCAAGAAAATCGACTGCATTTTAAGAAAAAGCCAAACAAGGCCTTATGATGATGTCACCCTATTTTAGAATTATGACATCATTTTTAATTAAAGAAAAATGGTGGAAAGAAATAAAAAAAGTTGCCACCTTGCACAATGATGGCCGGCTATGTGGAGGGCTAAAATGCTAATATTTTGTCTTAGGGGCAAAAGTGTAATTTTAGAAAATATGATGATGTAAGCATGAGGTAAGCACATGATGTCATCAAGATGAGGTAAGCAAAACTTGTGCACCAATGGGAGCAATGACCGGCCACCACATGTAGGGGTGAAATTGCAAAGATTTTATCCTTAGGGGCCAAAATGCAATTCTTGGAAAATAGGTGATGTAATCATGATGAGGTAAACATGATGATGTCATGATTTTGCTTGGAGAGCAAGGCTATGGCCGGCCACATGACACCTAGAGGGCATAAATGCAAGAATTTTAACTTTTGGGGCCAAAGTGCAAATTTTGGAAATTTAGTGATGTAAGCATGTGATGTCACCTAGATGATGTCACCAAGATGAGGTCATCTTGCCTTGCTCTCCAAGTAGACAGCCGGCCATTTAGGGGTCAAAATAGAATTAATTTTGCTCTATGGATTTATGAGCAAATGTTGAACAAAAATTTTGCAAAAAGGTCCCATTTTCCACCTATAAATAGGCTCATGGGGGAATCAGTTTTGGCTGATAAAAAATTCAGAAAAAGCAGCCAAATTCTGCCCATTTTCCCTCTCCAAAAATCTGCAATCTCAAGTGGGTGATTGAGTGAAGAAAAAAATTGAGAAACTTAGGGGTTTTGATGTTTGTAGTCTTCGGTTTCCCCTAGCAAGTTCAAGCAAAAATTTTGGCAGTTTTTGTGCCCAATTTTGGGGCCAACAGCCGGCTGCCAAGGGGGGGTGAGTGAGTGAGAAAATTTGGATTTAAGAGTGCTTAGTTTAGGTGCAAGCAGCCACCAAGAATCAGCCAAGTTTGGTGCCAATTGGTGCAACAAAACCGACCTTGGGTGGTGTCCTAGGAGGAAAATTTTTGTGACCAAACCCTAGCCTCAATTTCTTCAATTAATCAAGGTAAACCATTCAAGACCTTAATCTCTTTCAATTAAGCATTCAATTTGAAATTCACATGTATTTCAAGTTGAAATTGTAAGAGCATAAGCTCAATTTATTTTGTGCCCAAAGTTAAGAATCTAGGGTTGTGCTTGATCTAGAATTAGGGGTGGTTTGATTTTTATGTGCATGCTTGCTTTAATTTTCTTAATTTGCATGCTAAATACTAGTTTATTATATGTCCCCAATCTGCCCTAGTGTTGGTGAATGATAATTTTGTGCTAGGTTACTAGAATTTAATTAGTATGCTTGCTAGGTTTTGTGCAACCGAAATCATGCAACTTAGTTGATCCAATATCAATTAGGTTTGCATGGTGATGTTAGAAATTGTGATTAAAGAAAATTTACATTAGAAAACCGCTGCATGTGTGTATTAGAGCTCCCGCGGTGGTTGGTTGAGCTAGATTCCACGTCTAGGTCGTAAAACGAACTCTAAACCGAAAAACTGCCAGGTTCGGGTGGATCCTGACCAGTTTTACGGCAAGCCTATTTTGAGGCCTTTAGAGGCCGAATTTGGAAAAACTTAAAACACAAAAGTTGCTCGGAACAGTTCTTCTTAGGGGAAAGCGCAAACAGATTTGCAAAATGAGGCTCCAATGGCCTCCGTTTTTATGAAAATCCGAGGCTGATCTGCCCAGACCTAGTCTACACGTCCAGTAAGTTTCAAATTAAAACTGACAAGAATCCAAGCAGAACTGGGTTTTTCTTAAAACATGAAAGTTTTAGAATTTTTCAAGAGCAAGAACTTTCGTGAAGACAAGTTTTTCAAATTCAATCTGGATTTTTAAATACAACCTGAACTATAAAAACTGTGCATAGAGCAAGAAATTCCTGCACAGGATTTTCTAAAACAATGCAGAAAAACTGTATTTTTGCACCAACACCCCTGTTTTGACTATAAAAACTGTTCCAAAGGCAGTTTTCAGCCTTTAATGATTTTTATAAAGCCCCACTTAAGAACCACGAATTTTATAAGTTAGATTTTTTGATCTAAACTTACCAAATTTTCCAAGACAAAGGAAAGCCAAAGTTTGGTAAAACAATGATAACGGATGGTAACTGTAAGAACCCGAAATTTCGATGAACTTATGATTTCCTTAGAAATAAGGAAAATCTAAGATTTTATTATGTATGTCGATATAAAGCTCATAATCTGAGTAAATATCAGAATATGTTTGAGTTCTCGTTAAATTAGCTACGAGACTCACTAATAGTTTGCTTAAGCAGAAATGAAGTTTATTAAAGTTTTTATGGACTTATTTGCAAAGAAAATATATTTTTAAGGAAATAGCATAATTTTAGATTCTTTTGGGCACTTTATGTAATATGTATATTATTATATAAGTGTGTGTTTGTGTGTGTGTGTGTGGACGTTCAAGTAAGAGAAAGAAAAAAAAAAAGAAAAGAATTATATATGTGTGTGTGTGTGTGGACGTTCAGAGAGGAAAAAAAAAACAAATATGAGTAATGTGTATATATATATATATTATGTGTGGTTAATGGTCAGTCCACACGTACAAAGATGAAAAAAAAAAGGAGACCTATTTCTCTCTCTCTCTTCCTCTTCGCTTCTCTTTCTCTTTCTCCGTGGGTGTCGCACGGCGTGGCCCTCACAAGAACTTCCATCTCCGGCCAGCCACCACCGCACGCGCCGGTGACCCTTGCAGCCCATCACCCGAGTGTCCAATAGCCGGAGTTTGGCCGTGTCACTCGCCGCCGTTCGCCGGAAAAGTGCCTTGAAAGTTTCGGTAACATAAACTTTCAAGCATGATTTCGGTGTAATCCGACCTCTATTTTGCGAGCCGTTGGTTTCGTTGAGTTCCACTCGTCGAGAGGAACAAAGCCCAGTCCATCACCACTTCGATTGTCGCCGGAAATTTTTCCGATCCGCCGCCGTCTTCTAGTTCGTTTTCTTACTTTTTAGAGAAAACCGAACGTCGTTTGAAGAAGTGGACACCAGAAATGGGTTCCTCTCGTCGAGAGCTTCGAAGCGGTGCCCCTCTCTGTCCCTTTTGCCGACGGTCAACGCCGGTCAACGCCGGTCAAAGCTGGTCAATACCGGTCAACGCCGGTCAAAGCTGGTCAACGCCGGTCAAAGCTGGTCAACGCTGGTCAACTGTCGCGGAATTTTGGAAGATCGCCTTTCCGACCTATTTTCGATGTTCCGGACATGTTTACAACCTCAGATTTGCGATATGGAATCTTGAAGGTTAAGAATGGCGATTAAAAGTTTAGTCGCGCGAAATTAAAAGGTGTTTGGAACGCCGACCAGGAATCGTTTTACTCACCCGAACATCGTCAAACGATCTCGGTAGTAATCTCGACTACTTTAAGTCATTTATTGGATTGATTACATGCCTATTTATATGCTTTGAATTGAATATCAATATGTATATTTGATGTTCAAGTTAATTAAGTGAAGTTGAATTATATCGAGATATGTTGTATGTTAAAATGATGAATGTGTTATGGATGGCACATCTTGCAGTTATGGTGTGCCGAAACTTTCTATAAACTGGTTTTATTGCAGGTTTAAATTTTGGGTATTAAGGAAAATAAGTCGTTATGCTGCCGGATTTTTATTAAATCCAACCATAATTGGTGATTGAACTTATAATTAGTTTTATAAGTTCCACTCTCAGAATAATTTTATAATCGAGAGCTCATGTCTTGAGTCTTAAGTGAAAATGATCCATGAAGGAAGTTTTCCCAGATTCTAAGCAGATTTTTAAGTAAAACCTGATTTTCCAGGACTGTGCAGAAAATAGGAAGTTCCTGCATAAGTTTTTCAGAGACAGTGCAAAAGCAAGAAATCCTTGCACACGCACTGACACTTAAGTTAAGTTAAGAAACTGTTTTTAAAGATGTGTTTTCTAAGTTTGACAGTTTTAACTGTCTTTACTTATAAGTTATGGTTGTGTTAAAATACGGTTTGTATAGGATTTGATGCAAAGGATAACCTTTAATAACCGGTTAGGATACCGAGTTATCGGGTTGGGCCTTACCCTATGATTACCAATAGTAATCTAGTAGGGTGTTACTCTATAAGTGATAAGGCCTTGGTAAGATTAGTAACTGAACGAGTTACTGTTTATGTCTGGTTGGGCCATGAGCCCTAAGGTTACGGTTAGTAACCGATCGAGTTTTCATCAGTAGTTGTGGGAGCCATATAACTAGGATTACCCATGGTTGTTGGTTGGGATACCAACATTTAATAATTATGATTTATGATAAAATATGACGACCCATATCTTACGTCCTGTTTGAAACAGGAATATGACATGTTATCGTGCCTTGATGGAACGATAGACCAAGAGCGTAGGATGAGAGGTAAGTACAACTCCGCCTACAGTATGAACAAAACGTTTTTGTTACATGGCATGTTTTCAAGAAATCATGTATTGATTTACATGATTTATATATGTTTATGTTATGATGCATATGCTATGATAAGTTTATGTTATGCTACGAAGTGATGTTATGATAAGCTTATGCTATGAAGCTTATGTTATGATAAGTTATGCTATGAAATTATGTTATGATAAGTTTATGCTATGATGTATGTTATGTTACGAAGTTTATGTTCTGATAAGCTTATGCTATAAAGTTATGCCATGAAGCTTATGTTATGATAAGTTATGCTATGAAGCTTATGTTATGATAAGTTTATGCTATGATGTATGTTATGTTACGAAGTTTATGTTATGATAAGATTATAAGATTAGGTTATGTTATGATAAGATTAAGTTACGTTATGATGAGTTTAAGTTATGTGAGGATAAGTTTACGTTATGATGTTACGCTATGAAGTTTATGTTATGATAAGATTAAGTTACGTTATGATGAGTTTAAGTTATGTGATGATAAGTTTACGTTATGATGTTACGCTATGAAGTTTATGTTATGATAAGTTTATGTTATGATATTATGCTATGATATGTTATGTTATGGTATGTTATGATATGATAAGTTATGTTATGATGTATTATGATTGAGATTATTTTATATGGTATGTTTGGCTACGTGACATCATGAAGCATGTTCACGAATATTAAATCACATGGTAAGAATAAGTTAAGTCATGAGATAGGATAAGACAAGTTAATGTTATGGTGTCGTACCGACTTGCCACGAGGGCGGGTTTAAACGGTTTTAGTCTACGGTTTGAATTGGATTGGACTGGCTGCCCCAATCACTCTATGTAAATGATTAGTTTCATGGTTTGACTTGGTTTGGACTGGCCGCCTCCAACCACTCCATAGCTATGTACCACGGTACGTGCACATATGACATGACATGTTAAGGATTAGAACTAAGTTAATGAAAGCATATTTGATTAATAAGAAAACATAATCGGTTCACGCATTCTTGCACGTAAAATGTTTTGTGGATTGAATATTGTACTTACTGGGCAATTAGCTCATTACTTACGTTCATGCTGTAGGTAAGCAACCTAACGGCTGTACTTGATGCAATACTGTGGAGAGTTGGTGCTGCGGACTGTGAAATGTGGGATGGACACCGCCACGGGTTTTGGAAAATATGTTTAGAAAATATGTTTTTGTAAAATATGTTTGTAAAATGTGTTTTGTTATGTTATAAGAAAGTAATGGTATGTTTAAGAAACTTTTCAAGTATGTATGGCAAGCAAGTTGCCTTGTGTTGTACCAATCCGCACTAGGTCGGGTCTGGTTCACGATCTCGGTACTCGAGTAAGTACCTATAAATAAGTATGAGTATAAGTATGAAACTAAGTCAAGTTTAAGTAAGAGTAAAGAGTTTTAAAAATAAAGTTTTAAAGAAAAAAAAAATTTACTCTGGGATTTTCAGTAAGCTTAAGGCTTTTTAATAAGAATTAAGTAAGTAAGTAAGTTAGTTAACGGTCCGAAAAGTCGGGTCGTTACAGTAACCGGGAAGGATACCTCAGTTACTGGGCCAAGCTCAAAGCCCAAGTTTGACCCATAGAGGGTTGACCATAGTTGACCAAAATGTTGACTTTGGTTGACTAAGTTTGACCAAGGATATCACACCAAAGGTTACTTATTGTAACCAAATAAGATATTTTATATGGGACATATAACTAAGACTATGTATGCATGTTGGTTAGGTCACCAACATTTTACGGTTATGACTAGAGATCCTTACATATGTCCTTTATTATAGCAGGAGATAGTCTGCTATTGTATCCTGACATGGAACAGCAAAGGACATAGTATACGAGGTAAGTACAAACCTCACCTACAGTATGGAAAATAGTAAGCTATTTTCAAATATATAACATGACCCATATATGCTATGTTATGTCATGCTATATTATGTCGTGCTATGCTATGTTATGTCATGCTATATTATGTCATGCTATGCTATATTATGTCATGCTATGTTATGCCATGTTTTAAAAAATACCATGTTTTCAAGAATGCAATGTTATCAAGAACGCCATGTTTTCAAGAATGCCATATTATGGCAAAGGTTAAGTATGATATGATATAGTGACATCATAAAGCATGTTCACTAATATTGAACCACATGGTAAGATAAATCAAGTAAAGTGTCGTACCAACCTCCCGTGATCGTGGAGGGTACATGTTTCAGTTGTGATATTTACCTTCCGTGATCGTGAAGGGTCAAGTTATAATTCCCAGAACTGTTAGGACCTTGCAAACCCTAGTTTTGTCTGGAGGCTGCACGCTTTTGGTACGTACACTATGGGCCCACATGTTAAGACAAGATAATGAGTACAAGATTAAGTCCATAATGAAGCATAAGACATTCAAATCGATCATAAATGGATCATGCATAAATTACATGATGATTGACATGTTTTTTTTTAGGTTTAAAATGTTTTGTGAGATTATGTTTGTACTTGCTGGGCGAAAGCTCATCAGATATTTCATACTGTAGGTAAGATGCTTGCAGCTTTACTTGGTGGGCCATGGAGACGATGCAACAAGTGAAGGGCGGTGTGGGATACCACTACGCAAGAATTCCGCAAACTCTTTAAGTATGATGTTGTAGATGTATGATCAAGAAATAGGTACCATGTTATGTATGGAATGTTTCAAAGTCCGGTTTAAAAGGTTTTGTGTTACATTTTAATCGGTTAAACAAGTAATGGGTAGGCATGGTGAAGTTTACTCATAAGTACAAGTTTATTTATGTTATGAGAGAAACAAAAAATTTATTCTCAAATTTTCAAGTAAGATAAGTACAAGTATGTATGGTGTCGACCCGGCTTGGGAAGTCGGGGTGTCACACTATATGTGCTCGATAGTTGGAGTGCCTTTTTGATTTCTTGTTGTTGGAATCCGGTGCACGTTTCACCCCCTTATGTGCTTCATTAGAACTTACTGGTGGAGCCGATCTGTATTGGGGATAAGTTTCTTTGTATTATGAGGTCATTCCAGTCATTGTATTTGTATTTTCTTGATTTGGAGTACAATTACCATTTAAAAAAAAAAAAACCTGATTTTGTGGAGACTTAAGTGAGCTGTGCCAACAAAACCATACAAAATAAAATCATCTTACTCAAAACCTAATTTTATGGATGTAATATTACGGATTAGGGGTTTGGTGTAAGATAGATTGCTAAGAGAGATGTCCTTACTAACCTCGATATTAATTGCTTATTCTCGTCATTTATTACAAAGGAAAATAAAAAACCTGGCATGACGGTAAAGAGGGAAAAAAAAAAAACTTAAAAAGAAAATGGTCATCTTATGAAAAAGAGAAATAACCAAAAAAAAAAAAATTTGAAGAGAAAAAAAAAAGGACCAAAATTTTTTTTATTTGTCCAGAATTTCAGAGATCTTCACATGTATGATACAGCCCAATATATGTGAGTTTTGTCATGGTTCCCTTGTTATTACAACTAATTTTTTTTTAATAAATACTCTTCAAGTGGCCTTTGTTTTCTTATTATTATTATTATTATTATTATTTGGATTAATATTATAATTATACACTGAGTCTTATACATCACTAGAAAAAATTATTGATTTGATGACGGTTATTAACCGTCATCTAAAGTTAATATGACGGTTAGACAACCGTTGTATAATCCATCGTCGTGGAAAGTTTTCAGATACCACGATGGTTAATTAACCGTCGTGGTTAGGCGATAATCCATGATGATTAACAAACCGTCGTCGAATAGATAAATAAGATGGCAAAATTTGCTAATGCGAAGACTTTACACGAAGGTTTTTAAATGATTAAATTTTTATTTCAATTTTATATTCATTAATTTTTTCTTTTTATCTCCATCTGTTTTTATAATTTTCTACCTAAGGATCATAAGGGTGATGTAAAATGTCCAGTGGCCAATTATTCAAAAGCAATAAGCACAACGATGAAAGCTCAATCATGAAATGATAAACCTTTAATAACTTGAGCTAAATAAAAATAAATAAATAAACTCGCTATATTTTTGTCCTACCAATAGAAAATTAGTTCATGAAGCATAATTATTTATATTCTTACTGATGGTTACAGTGTATTTATATAGTGGTTTGCAAAACGTTTGAATATCTTCATATGGTTAAATGTAAAGGCGCATAAAAAGTGTATACAACGTATTTTAATCTGTGCTGAATAAATTTTCTAACAGTTATTTCATAGCGCGGCCAGATCATAATTCACTAGATAACTGAGGAATGAAGAGTTATACGTTCGTTAATTAATGTAAATATTTTTTTTATATAGAAAAAAAAGAAAGAAATAATTTAAGGTGAACTGAGACCTCAACTAGTTAAGAAAACTATCACATCCCAACTAGTCAAGTTGTCACCGGTTGGACATAATTGTAAATCAAGCCTTCTGCTCAAATGTTATTAGAAATAACAAATTACTAGTATACAAAGTCCAATTCGAAGGAGAAAATATGCCAAAAATAAAAGTAACAAAAAAAAAAAAAAAAAAAAAACGGAAACCAACTCAAAAGAGCGTACAAACATGCAACAAGAAATTTTGATAAAAAAAACTTGTTGAGATAGAAATTCAAATGGAATATGACAAATTAAAAACCTTATATGGTGCCATTGAAATTTCATAATAGATGCCTAATTTAAATTTCCTTTTTTTTTTTCCCCTCAATTTGAGGATGGGAGAATTCAAACTCTATATATATTTAGATGAAATCAAGTATGATATTAACGCTAGAGTACTATGCCTCAATCACCTAATTTAAACTTTTCAATAAAACCTAATAGAAAAAAAGAACCAAAAAAATATAAATTAATCAAATATTTTAAAATAAGACATAACTACCAGATGAATATAGTTTATAAGAAATAACTACTTTATTTTTAGTTCAAATTAAGAAGTCACTACATAAAATAGGACATTTTTTTTGGCGGTTTATTAATAGATTTCATTAAAAAAAAGAGAGAGAGAGAGAGAGAGAAAAAGGATACAAATTTCTAGTTAATGACCATCAAGGAGAGTAAGGTATTGGTACAACATGAAGAGGAAATTTCTTACAAATAGTTATCCCAAAAGCTTCAGTCATATCCATATTCTCAACTGATCCAGCTTCACGTGGCAACTTCCAGTCAAACGAATACAGAATATTGGCAATCAAATATTCAATACTACTAATGCCAAATGCAAGTCCAGGGCATCTCCTTCTCCCAAATCCAAGTGGGATCAACTTAAAATCTTGACCGTTGAGGTCTATTGGATTGTTCTCGAATCTCTCTGGAATGAACTCTTCTGGTCTTTCCCAAAAGTCCGGGTGCCTATGGATCGCCCAGGCATTGATGATGACTCTTGTTTTCGCCGGAATATCATAGCCTCCCAGCTGAACTCTTGCGGTTGTTTCTCGAAGATTCAGAGCAGCTGGTGGATGGAGTCTCATGGCTTCTTTGACAACATTTTTTAAGTATTCCATTTGGTTGATGTCGTTCATATCCAGTTTTCCTTTCTCTCCTACCACTCTTCTGATCTCCTCTTGGACTTTCTTCATTACTCTTGGATATCGCAGTAACTCTGTCATTAGCCATTCCATTGTTGTTGAACTGGTTTCAACTCCAGCAAGAAAGAGGTCCTGAAGATACATTTTTACTTACCTTTAGCCTTCATTGTTATTGAATTCTCCCAAAACGCTAATATAGAATATTGATTTCTATATATAATACTTGGTTGGTAAACAAAAAATCGTTAATATTCTGAAAAATAAAATTGTAGGTGCTTGAGGAGTAGGGAGGGGCCTCATGCAGAGGAAGTAGCTTTTTAATAAGGGATGAGGGGATTTGAACTTAACACTTCATAGTGTTGTCAAATGTTGATTTACAGATAGATTATACTTGCAGTTACTTCTAAGGGTTTTCATTTTAATTGTTTTTTTTTTTAATTTTCAAAATAAATTGATTTAATGGGTATTTTTGCTTTTTGTCCATTATTTCTAACAGTGTGTGGAGAGGATGATCTGAATAATTCATTTAAATCCAAGAGATACATTTGTAGTTTCTAGTTTCTAAAAACAGTGACATATTGTGAAGTGATTAAAACGAAAAGGTACATATTTATGTAAAAACATTGTTTCATATTGGTTTACAAATTTAATTTGAAAAATTACTTTATCCCAGTTCTTAAAATTCGAACAAGTGAAGCACGTCTATAGACATAACTTCTCAAATTCATTGTATAGAAAATTCAAACTCGAAAAATTTAAGTAGAAACACACTCTCAATGTTATTATATATTATAAGAATAGGATATTTAGTGTGGGTCAACAATTATTTTTAGAATATATCTTATTAAGTATTCACTTTTAATGTAAATGTTGTGTTAGTCTATCATTTTATCTCAAAAGTTTAAGTTGTTACAAGGTAAGTCAATAATTCTTTTGCACTCTAATGCTACCCCTTACGTGCATATAATTAGAAAGCCAACAATAATATTTAACATGAAACCCAAAATATCTTAAAGACTCAACACCATATTTGAACTCAGAATATATGACTCAAATCTATGATAGTTTATGCTATTAAGATGTGGGCAAACAATAGTTAGTATGCGAGAAAAATAAACTATGTGTTTGAGATGAGAAAGAAACTTACCTGTATGACAGCTTTGAGCTGATCGTGAGTGAGCTCAAAATCAAGCTTGTCATCCTCTTGAAGACTGAGGAGAACATCCACAAAGTCTTTTATTTCAGATCCATCACCATTGGGACTACTCTTCATTGTCTTATGTTCTTGAACCAAACGATTATTAAAAGCGTCAAATTCTCTAAAAGTTGATCTCAATCTAGCTACAAATCCTCTCACAACATCGACCCACTTCAAAGAAGGGAAGAAATCTCCCACACCGAAGGCCATAAGTTCCTCTGACATCTTTCTTGTTAAAACTCCCAGCTTGCTTAAAGAACCATCTTCAGCTTTGTAACTTTGCCCTAGAATACACCTCGAGATAATGTTGTTCGAGGCGTCAGTCAACATTTGGCTTAGATTTATCGTCGTTTCGTCGTAAAGGCAAGCTTTACGCACCTGATGGAGTAGCACTTCAGCTTCTTCCTCTCTAACAAACTGAAAAGATTGCACTCTTTTAAGGCTCAAAAGCTCAACCACGCAGATTCTACGCATTTGTCTCCAGTACTCACCATAAGGTGCGAAAGCGAGGTTGTTGTTCCCGTAGAATAAGACCTCGGTGGCCGTAGTTTTAGGCCGGCCTGAGAAAACAACGTCGTTGGTGTTGAAGATTTCTGCCACCAGATCCGGAGATGAAACGACAAGAGTTGGGACTTGGCCTAGGTTTAAGAGCATGAGAGGGCCATACTTATCGGAGAGTGCTTGGAGAGAACGATGTGGGAATTTGCCTAGCTGGTGGAGGTTTCCGATGATCGGGAACCTTCTCGGTGACGGTGGTAAATTGAGTTTCCCATGTGACGATTTGTTGTGGATAAATAGAAGGAAAAGGCTGGTAAGGAGGAGAAGAATGACAGAGAGGAAGGAGTATTCATGGCAGAGTAGTGTGGTAAAGCCCTGGTCTTCCCACAAATATTTCTTCCAAAGTTGGGATATAACCATTAGATAATAGTATATAGTTGTTGAAGCGAATCAAGAAGAAGAAGAATAGAAGAAGAAGAGGCAAGGTTAATTGAGAAGAGATCTGAATGGTTCACAACACATTGATAAACATATATATAGAAAAAGATGAACAACCAAGAAAGACGATTAATTAGAGAAATAAAATAGTAGAGAATTGATATAAAAAGCTTGGATAAGTCCTACACTAGCGTGAACATATATATATATATATATATTTTCAATTCTTTCTGGAAAAAATATAACATATACTCTAGTATTTGTTATACCATTTTGTCTGTTTTGCTATACAAATGTTCAAATGTCCCCGTAAGAGAAAGGACTGGTTTTATTTTGAGGTGATCATAAAACCAAGGGATAATTAGGATCCATGTCACAAAAATAGAGGATAGATTGATATTTGCGACGCCAAAAAACTATTGGAAAAAATGCCATACTGACATCATGTGAAATAAGTTAAATCGAGTTGACCAGAGATGGTATAATAGGTAATTTAAAATAAATGAATATAATGTTTTCTTTGGTCAAGATTATGATTCGAGTGTGATTATTCTTATGTTGTCGAGTTACTACGCAATCAGTGTAAAACTGTCCCTTGGAAGTGACTTGCCAGCTGATGGACCGGTGCATTGAATTACCTTCCCATGGTTCTTTGTTGTGTTTCTCATGTCTACAGGGGAAGGTAATCATGTTGGTAGAGGACGAGTATGTCAAGCAGGTGCCAGCCTGCTAGTTGGGATGTACTTTTCCTTGATATCAGTTATCTCTTCTCTCAGTTCATTAAAAAAGGAAAAAACAATAAATTATAAAACATATATATATACCCATGAAATTGAGTCTCTATTAGGCTGTCTTTCAGACTCGTTGATCTGATATTGAAGATTTAAGTATCATACATATTCATAGTGTTTTAATAGATTATTATATATGTGGTTTAAGTATTTGTACTGTTCATGTAACATGTGAAAAACAATCTGATTTAAAAGGAGATCAACAATAGTTGTACATGTGATCTGATAATCTGAATTTAAAAAATATGTTTCTTGATTTATCCCATTTAATAAATATTATGAATATAAGCAAACTTAGACAATAACCTGATTAGGTTGACATCTATAAATTGTAGAACTTACCCAATATCAAACCCTGAATCACCTGCTCAACTTTAACAATAAAAAGGAAAACAAAAATGATAAATAAAAAGAAATTTAGAATCTAACCATAAAATCTAATAAAACAGGAATGTATATAAGAAAAAGAATGTAAAAGAAAAGAGATGTCTCGTGAAAAATCTTCACCAGAAAAATTCAGTGGAAAGAAACCTATAATAGAGGAAATAAGAGAATATGATCCAAATTAATTTTATATACGTACCATAAAATTCCCAACTTGGAAATGACGAGTATAAAATTTATCTTTTAAAGAGTAGTGGGTAAGCTTCCCCTACTAAATGTCTCTGAATAAAAATTTTGACTCCGTCATTGCTAATAAGAGTGGACTAACAGCGTCCCTACTCATGAGAAGAGGACTGTAATAGTGAAGACGAGTCATTAGGCCCAACTAAATTGGCATCTACAAATATACAACACACCCAATATCAAACCCTCCTTCTGCTCAAGTTTAATAATAAAAAGGGGGGAAAAAAAAAAGAAAAATGAAAAGGGAGTTTAGTATCCAACAGTAAAGGCTAACAAAATAACAACATAAGAAAGAGAATATAAAAAGAAAAGAGATGTCTCGTTGAAACTCTTCACCAGAAAAATTAGGTGAAAGACTTAACAGAGAGAAAAGAGCATGATCCAAACTCGAAATATGAAGTGTGTAACATTTATCTTTTGAGGAGTAGTAGTCAAACCTTCCCAAATAAATGCCCGTGAATAAAAAATATCTTCTAATTGAACTATACTCGATCATAACTGAGTTCATTTTACTTTTTAAGTTTAGAGTCCCGATTATTACAATTTTGAAAGTAGTAAAACAGATATTTGATTTATTAGTGGTCTTACGTTTAAAATACGAGTATCTTTAAAAGTCATAATTCAATAATTGAATTTTTTTTTTTAATTCAACATTGATAAGTCAAAAAAATATATATATATTAGAGGAGAAATCTGGTAAAGTATTTCAAAAACTTTGTAATTGGACTAAATAAAATATTTTATTGTTCTAGATTTTTAATTGCAATTTGATTAATGTTAAAAACGATGAAAATGAACTTTTTTTTTGGCTAAGATAATTATATAGAGTTTTATTTTATATATAAACACAATTATAAATATTTATATATCTACATTTTGTGGTAATTATGGATCTAAGCTGTAAAACATTCGAAATCAATTGAATCTTTAAATGCCGAAGATAACAAGTTTGTGAGCCCGGCACTTTACGTATGTGTAAGACCGTCACGGGCATTCAGTGCGTTTTATGCCATTGATTAATTAAATATCCTCATTTCATCTTCTCTAAAACAAATCTTGCTCACGTATCAGTTAGATCGGTTTTTAGTTATTTTTTCAATATTAATTATTGTCTAATTTTAACTTTGTACGTAATAGTTGTTATTTAGTGGATTCAAATGTTTTAAGGTCTCTGTCCATAAATGCCACAAAATGAATATATTTGACATATCTAAAAAGTGAATATTCCCTCTCTATGTTGCTTTCACGTGCACACAATTTTTTTTCCCATCACTTTTGTCGATTTGTCCTCTTTTATTTTATTCATAAATATTTTTATTTTTTCTGTTTTGTTTTGTTTTGTTTATCCACTTAATTTTTTTTCTTTAGAACTTTATATTTTTTATTTTAAACGTGTTTAATCAAATACCTTTTTCTGTTGTTTTATCCTTACTATATAATTTTTTTTATTTAAGAATAAACTCACTTAAATATTATTCTTACATCTTTAGAAATACTAGTTCATCAAACATGACTTTTGTAACGACTTTTTCCTAATTTTCCTATAAATTTAAGTGTACGGCCCAGTATAACGTTCCAGTTCCGTTGAAAGTTCAATTAGATTTCAATTTATTACCTTCCGAAAAACATGATCATTAGGACTTCGCAATGGATATGCAAATAGGAGCGGAAGGTGAGGTGAGGCCAGGGGCAATGTTTGAAATTTTTTTTACATATATATGTAGGTATACTCTTTTAAATGTTTATTTATGCCCACCTATTAAGAAAGATAACATATATCTTTATATAACCGAATTAATTAAAAGTTAATTAAATCTAACTCGATGTAATTACTTTAGTAAAAAGTTAAGTTTCATTAATTGTTTTTACCAGTTTTCTACATTAAATTTTTTATTTTATATTTTCTATGTAAAGTTATCTGAAAATTCAATACTTAAAATTTGACAAACAAAGCGTCTGCGAAAACAGAAAAAAACCAGAACAGAAATTTTTTTTATTTTTTTTAAGTTTTAGTAAGCAATTGCCTTACCCATCTGACAGTAGAATGTTAATCAAGTGCACATTTTTAGCAAAAGAAAAAAAAAAAGTACATATTTTAGTCTTTTAGTATTGACTGATGAGTGTTATTACTATTTTAGTATTATTGCATTTTTACCATTATTTGTAACTAACCTTTTGTCTAAAAACCTCTTCGGTAGGATTAGTGGCACTCAATTGCTGATATATATAATGGCTAAAATTGCAAACACCTAACTTATTTTAAAGAGAGAAATAAAAATATGTTGAAACTTATTATTTTTAAAAAATCTGCTATATAAACCTCAAAAATACCTATAAAATATTTTTATTAGGGTATTATTTTTAATCTTAAAAAAATATGTTATTATTTTCTATTATCTCATCTAATTATGATGATCCCCTCTAATTATAGCTACTCCCCTTTCTATCTCAATTAAAAACCATTATTGCAGATTTTTTTCAAAAAAACATATATATATATATATATATATTGCAGAGAATAAATTCTTTTATTGCCCCTGCATGGCACTTTGAAGATGAAAGAAACCTTGTTCTTTCAAAATATGGCAAAGATCTTTTTCAATCAAAGTAAATATGGCAAGGATGATTTAGTTTATTTGTTTATAATGAAGCAGATCATAACAAAAGATCTTTTTCAATAAAAGTAAATGCGCGGTAACTCATTACACTACTTTAAATGCATGTGAATTGTGTGTGTGTGTTGGGGGGGGGTGGGGAGCGGGGGGTGTGGGTGTGGGTGGTTGGGTGGGGGGTGTGTTGGTGAAACCAATAATAGAAGCCATTGGAAGGGTATCATGTAAATAAAGGATAGAAGTAAATTAATACAACCAATTGTTTAATATACAAATATAATAAGTACCTTAATCAAGAACTCAAAATAAACATATCCGGCCAAAACTGTAGGAATCTCCAGCTGCATGAACCATTTCAATAATGGTGACTTTGGTACTTGTTTTTACAACATACGCAATGTCGATTGTGCACAATATATTTAATATTGATTCGGTAGGAAACGTATTGCACAACATAAATATTTAAAATTACAAGCATAATAACACTTTAACAAACAAATCAAACAAAATCTTCTTATTCAAAACCTGATAATATGGATTTACAGGTTGTCTGGCGCTCCGGTTTGAACTCAAAAAGTCCATTATTATTTTTGTCTTTTTCTGAAAAGTTAACAAAAATTTTAATTAATTTTTGAAAAGTCAACAAATTCCAATCTAAAAATTACATTTCCAACCAAGACATCAAACGCAAGTCTAATATTGAGATTTAAAGACTTGGTGCGAGATGAATCGCTAAGGGGAATGTCCTTACTAACCTCGATGTTGGTTGCTTATTCTTGTCATCATCTATTGGGAAAAAAAAAATGACTTGACGGTAGAGAAAAAAAAAATTAAAGGAAATTGTCATCTCATTAAAAAAAAAATAGTAAAAGGAAAGAGAAATAGCTTAAAAAGAAAATTTTAAACTAAAAAAAAAAAGAGCCAAAAAAATTAATCTGTCCAAAATTTCAGAAATCTCCAGTTGTATAATACAACCCAAAACATGTGAGTTTTATAATAGTTGAAGTTTTAAATACTCTTCAAGTGGACGGAACGAGACGTGCTGTTTACATTTTCGAAGTCCTATTAGGGAAATTGATTATTTTCTGATCCCTGAAATAATAATGAGCTACTGATGACTATTATTATTGTTTTTTACGTAGTACCTAATCAATTATAAGAACAAGGAGAGAATTTAGGCTTTATTTTATGAGACTGCCTTCCAATTCTTAGTTTTTTCTAGATTTAGTCCAGTTGTTTCTTTGTTTCGTTTACTTTCCCTTTTTAGATCAACTCTTTTGTAATTTTTATTTTTTATTAATAAATTAGAGTGATAGGAAAGTGATGAGAGTGCTAAAGGGGTACCTACCTAATCGGGATGTCTTGGTGTACCTGTTGATTTCTGTCTTTTCTATTTATTCAAAAAAAAAAATTATAACAAAAATTCTACCAGTGTAAGAAAAATATACCCGAACACTATAATAACATTTTCTACACTGTTTGATCTATATATATGAAAACTATCAAGTTCAATATGTTTGAATGTTTGAATTTTGATGTTATTTAGATTGGATGTAATCTTTAAACTCATAAATTATTGATCGGGTACCTCAGCGTTGAAATACTTAAAGCAACTAATATTCTTTGCCATCAACCTTGCTAAGGTTATCTCAGCAAGTAAAAATGAGTGGTTCTAGATTTTGGGTCCTAAATTTAAAAACGTGCGAAATTTTCTTTCAAATTGAAAAAGACGGTGCTCATAGAGCCCCTACCAAAAAAATAATAATATAATGTAATATAATGTAAAAATTGTAAATTATTGTTCGGGCATCTTACTGTCGGAATACCTAAAGCAACTACACTCTTCATTATCAACGCTGTTGATATTAGTTCAGCGAGTGAAAACGACTGGTTCAAGGTCATAGGTTAAAAACCTGTGATTTTCATTTTCGAAATTAAAAAAGGAAGGTGCTCAAAGAGTCCATACAAAAAAAAAAAAAAGTACATATATTCAAATCACTTGGGTAATGAGAAAAAATATAAAGAACAAAAGTATATATATTTAAATCACTTGTTGCTTGATTATATGTCGACCACGTGATAATGTTTCATCTTAAAGATAATTAAAAAATAAAAAAATAAAAAAACCAGTCACAAATACGTGCTTTTGCAAATACAGTACAGTATCTAAGTAATTGAGTAACACTAATCCTACCTAAGAAGTATTTAGACAAAAGGTTAATGAGAAAAATTAGTATAACTACAATATACATATTAGTTTTTTTGGATGCTTATGTAGCTCAAATCCTCAGTCGTTACATAATTTTAAACGAAAAAGATTCGAGCTGTTGGAAAAAAAAAAACTTTTAGCTATATCATGTGATAAAATTAAAATTTTATGTATCATGATGACGTCATATATCATTTCTATTCGTTACTTTAGAGTTGAAATTATTTGAGTTCCATATTCCAAAGCACATAAAAACCAACACTACAAAAAACTAGGTCTTTAGCGTTAAGCAAATTGATTTAAATATAAATAAGTGATATGTCACTTGTGTGTGGGTGACATTATAGTAGTACAACGTACCCGGGCACATATGAGCATTTAGAGCGCTTTTGAGATTTACACTTCACAAGGAGTTCTCTTTTTTATTTGCTTGAGTTTTTCAGTTTTAATTGAAACTATTGATTTGATCAATTATCGTGCATTGATTCAATTAAAATTAAATGATTTCATATTTAATTTTAACAGTTTATCAAATAAGTATAACTGCCCACTTCCTCTAGTTTGAATGTGACTCTACATATGTGGACAAGTTACTCAATACACGTAAACGAATGGTCCCTTGGCGATTTTTATGATGATGGATTGCAGCTCTCAATTACATTTCCAAAATTTCAAACAGGGTTTCTCATATTTACAAGGAAGGCAATCACGTGGTGGACAAACTTGCTTCTCGTGTTGTTCACTTAAACAAAATTAGCTGGTGGTACAATGCCCCGGAATTCTGCCTATCATCTGTCAATAGGGATATAGCTGGTTTTCCTTGTTACAGGTTTTGTAAATAGCTGACTTTTTAAGTAAATTTGCACTCTTTTTACCCCTCTAATTTTTTTTCATTGGATTTTGGTTAGAGGGTTTTTAACAATGTATATTTGAAGTCTTGTTCAAGGTACAAATCAAGGCTTAATCATTTGAAACTGACTTTTGGCTTTTGTAATTTATTTAGGATTTTGGTCTGTTAGGTTTTCCTTGGTTGATTTTTCTTATGTTATTCCCCTGTTACTTTTGGAAATAATGGGATGTTGTTTACAGTTTCGAAGTCCCATCAAGGAACAAGCTGAATTGATCTTTGGAAATATATTCTTTTATTTTTTTCCCTTTGTTTTTTGTTTTTTGTTTTTTGTTTTGTTTTTTGTTTTTTTTGTTTTAATAATACAGAACTAAGGATCTTTTTCAATCAAAGCAAATATGGCAAGGATCTTTAGTTTATTAATTTATAACGCAGATCATAGAAAGTAATGCGCGGTGACTCATTACACTTCTTTTAATGCCCGTGAACTGCGGAGAAAAAAATAATAATAATAGAAGCCATTTGAAGTATTCAAATGGAGAGAAGTATGATACAACCAATCGTTTAATAATTATAACAAGTATACCTTAATCAACAACTGAAAAATAAACATACCCGTCCAAAGCTGTAGGAATCTCCAGTTGTATGAAACATTTCAATTATGATGATTTTGGTAATTAATTACAACATTATTATGCAATGTTGGATGTCCAAAATATATTAAAAATTGATTAGGTAGCATTAACGTATTAAAAAACATATTAATCTAACATCACCGAGCATAACAACACTTGAACAAACAAATTAAACAAAATATTTTCCCTCGATGAATAACAATATGAATCATTATTCCCTCGATGCTTTTAAATACTTTCTTCTTCGTCTTCTTTTATTTTATTTTATTGATTTTTCCAACTGGGCACATCACCCAACTTCACCAAACCTTTGGCATTAATAATTGCTATCTGTTTAATGGAACTTGTTTTGAGTTTCTCTTTCTAACCAAAAAATAAATAAAATAAAATAAATGTTAAACGGTAGGGTATGAATATAGCACATTCGGTGGAGATTACTCGCCCCGCACCCATATTAAATTAGATGGATATGAGGGGTGTAGAGGGTTGAATCTACAATCAAAGAAAATCAAGGGCCAATGACCAAAACAGGATGATGGGCAAGTCGTCGGCGTGTCATTAGTGAGTCGTCGAAAATAAAGTAAATTACAGAAAAAGTAAATAGAGATAGAGACAACCGATTTTATGGAGGTTCACCCATAATCTCTAGACTACGTCCTCTGTAGTGCTTCCATGATCTTCCGCTATGTATGAATGAGCATTATAACGGTGATCTTCAGTAAGAAAGGGATAGATTGAGATGGGGAATGCTGTGATACATAGAGATTCAGGGAATATTGTGTGTATATTGCTAAATATGCTGAGTAGAACGTTCAGAAAGAGGCTAGAATTATTGGAAGAGAGGATCGCTAGGCTTGTGGAGTAAGCCTTGATTTATAGGGACTAATTAACTATCTTGAGTTGCGTGATTCTGGTAGAACATTCCTTGAATGCTGATGAGTAGTTTCCCTTTTCTGTATTGCATGACTTTCCAATTTGGAAATGACTGGAAGATATTGGGAAACTGCCATTTTTGAAAAGATCTGAGCTTGCTAGCTGGTTTCCTTGCTTGATATGCTAGATTTAGTTTCCTTATTGCTGCCCATGAAATTAACTTTCCTTATTTGACTTTGCTGATCTGTCAATCATTCACCAATCATTTTGCTGTCTCTGGGACATGTTCCTGGGTCTTCTGAGCTGCCTGTCTCCGAGTCGTCTTGTGCTCTCCGATGACATATCCAGGGACACACGTATGATGAAAGATGAGGTACGAAATCTGACCACAATAATAAGCTCCCCACTCCGAGTTTTTGATGAAAAATGCAAGGACGAAGACCTACACAAACATGGACATTGTTTATGCTTTGAAGACCATAACCGTATTCTATAATGCTTTGGCGATGAAGCCCCCATAATTATTTTTAATGTCCAAAATGATATCTAGTTTTCGCTTTTTAAGTTAATCGACTCAAATTTTGAAGTATGGAAAAAGTTAGTTAAAAAGCCTTTTAAATTTTTTTTGTAGGATTGTTACATAATGGACATCTAGGTTTTAAGCTCGTTCGTGGATTGAACTAGTTTCTTATTGAAACGATGTTTAAGAAATCTACGAGTTTTTTTTGTTTTGATTATAAATTAAAAACAAATCCATTATTACCAGCCAATTTCCAAATTCAACTAATGTTGAATCTCCAATTTTATTATATACACACGTTTGTACATTATTACATTGTTTGTCTTTATACATTGTTTGGTGGAAATGGAAAGAGAAAAAGACAGATAAAATAAAATAAGAGAGATATCGTGTAAATAAAATAAATACGGCAATATATAATTTTTTTGTTTTGGTTTTTAATCTTGATTACTAGGATAAATAGCATATAAAACTTTCCTCAAAAAAAAAAAAAAACAGAGAGAGAGAGAAAAGAAAAAGAGCTTGTAATACTAATTTGCAGATTTTGCAAGAGAAAATAGAGGAAATTAATTTCAACTTTTCCCTTCATATTTCTAAAATTTGGGCAGTACAGACTAGTTTGGTAATTTTACCAGCCTCACCTTTTTTTTTTTGTTTTTAACCTAATAAAGGGTTAGTAAAAGGTCCCACAAGATCCTGTCATGGAATTTATAGTTAAAGGTCTTTTTTTTTTTTTAAAACAAATGATCGAAGCTTTTAGAAATTAGTTATTAGATTGTTTTTTTTAAGTGGTTAATAATTGTTAAATGATCAATCAATAATTCATCATAATATGAATTTGTTATTATTCCCACAATTAGTAGCTCATCCCAAATCATCACAAGAGAATTAATTTTCTTCAAATTCAGGCCATTCAACCACAAATATTTGTATCTTATCACTGAGAGTAATAGTTGATTCGAGGTATAGCGTTGGTTTATGAGAAGAATTTATGGGTGTTTGAGAAAAATTTTGTTTCTCACAATAATTGGGCTTGGTCTTGGGCTTGGCATTCTCATAGATGTAGGCCATGTCTTCTTTCGCCTCCTTCTTTATGTTGACTGATTTCATATCTTTAACATTCAGGCTTTATAAAAATCTTATATATATATTACGATGCAAATATTGTATTTAGTAAAAGTACTCAAATATCATTTGTATAATATTCAATGCATTTAAATAGTTATTTAGAGAAATTAGAATTTTTAATTTTTACTTTAAGCTTCTACTTTTCCTTTTGCTAAAAGTAAGAGTAGAAATAATGAGGAAAGCACAGCAATTCTAAAGTAACCCAAATAAAATTTCTGCCATCTCCCTTAAAAATCAAGATTCAATAAAACCAAACCGGTTATTTCAGATGAAGTAAAAACCAAACCAAATATATGTTAGTTTGGAGATTTTTAAATCTAACCAAAACCATTTAAGAGATTAAAACCAAACCAGACCAAAACAATGTTAATTGCTTTGATAAGTTTTTTTTTTTTTAATTTGTTTGAACTAACATACATCAACCTTTTCGGAATTATAAATGGAATAGGATCAACATAATAATATGATAAGCATTTATATATTTCAAAAAATCATAAATGTCAGTAACTCAAAAGTCAAAATCCAAATCAAAATAAAATAAAACAAAACATCCATAACTAAAAGTAAAGCATTCTCAATAAACCATTAAAATATATAAATTGGATATATATAATCTTTTTAAAATATATAAATTAAACTTTTATAGCATATAATAAACAAATTAGTTATATTTTATAGACATACATAATTTTTAAAATATATATAATTACTGAAAGTTGGGTTGCTTTGCTTTAATTTTATTTGGGGTCAAACTAAACTAATTAATTGATTTTTTAAAATTCAAACCAAACCAAACCAAACCAAACCATTTGAATTAGTTTGATTTAGTTTAGTCAGTTTGATCCATTTAATAGGTTTGATGAACACCTGATGTCTCACTTATCACTCCTATCAAACAATTTACTTTCCTATTCTCTTGTCCTTTATAAATGGAGAAAATTGTGCAAAATGACGTCAATATTCCTAAATAATTTACAAAGAAAAAAAAAGAATTTGGCATTATAAAAGAATAAAAAACCGTGAAATAAATAAATAAAATTTTCAAAAACATTGAATTTTATGTTTTTTAAATGATTAAAAAAATTTCTAAACAACAAGATATATGGAAGAATACTATTGAACATGATCTCCGATCACTAACGCCGGTCTTTCAGAGAATATTATGGAAGAATACTATTGATAATCTTGCCATAAAATCTTTAGTACTCAATATGGTCCCCGATTTTCGACGCCGCTCCTGATTGCGGAAGAGTATTATGATAGAATACTTTTAGTAGTATACCAGAATACATTTAGTATTCTACTGAAGTATTTTTAGTATTCCACCGTTTTTTCTAAGGAACTTTTTTTTAATATTCTCGAAAAATTATTTTTACTATTTATTGGCTTATTTTTTATACTCTACCGGATATTTTCTATATTCTATCATATTATTTACAATAATTTACCACATTAATCATCATAAACTACTATATTAATTAATTATTCTTCAACAAATCCCCCACCCTCAAGTTAAAAAAAAAAAAAAAAAAAAAAGCTATGTGTTTATGGGTGATTTTGAGAATTATGGTAAAAAGATTACATCTCTATAATATTGTCACATCTATAATGACTTCAGGATTTTTGATCTCTTGTAAGATAAGTTAGAGGTTGACGTAATATGTCTTTCAAAAATTAACCCCGACCAATCAAAAAGTATTCTGGTAAAGCAGTGTGGGAAAATATGACAATCAGTCCTAAATATTTTATCTTTTGGCCTAATTATAAGGTCAACTTTGTTATTCACACTTAACATCCCCCAACTCATGTAGGCAAAATGTGTCATGCGTATTTTTTTGTCAAAAATTCAATTGGGGGAAAACTTGTAAGTTTTAAAGTTCGAGGGGAAAAGAATGTTACAAAATTGAAGTTGAGGAGGGGGCATTTTGTGACAAGGCCTAAAATTCGGGAGAAAAAATAAAATTTGTCCAAAATATGATTAAAAAAAATAGATTATCTTATTAGCTTTTTTTTTTTTTTTTTTTAATAACACTAACACCAGAAATTTAAAATCCCCAATCAAAAATATAATTTTAATCTCCGATTCGCGGAATCATCTTCGATGTACAAAGAGAGAGCGATGTGAGAAGAGAATGAAGAGAGGAGAGAGATAGAGAGATGCTTGTAATGGCGACAACGACAAGACTATTTGTCGAGAGCGAACTGGAAACGACGACCGCGATGCACCTACGACAGCTCCGACTAAGAGAGAGGAGGAGAGAGAGACTTTTGGAAGTTCCATGCAAAATGAAGTCATGTGTTGTGTACATGTCTAATTTCGTCAAAAATTGGATGCACGTTTCCGATTTTATTGTATTTTTGTGTAATCTGATTTCTAAATGGATTTTGATTAAAAAACATGATGGATTATGTTCCTTATTCTATCAAATTATTCTAATCTATCTATTATCGAAAGTAATATACTAATAAATTATCAAAAGTAATATTGTACTCTCCATCGATTGCGACTAGAGATGACTGACCATTTTGTTGACTGATAGAGATGACTGATAGGTTACAATAATTAATTTGGTAGAATATAAAAAGTAACATGAGACGGCCGATAGATTAAAATAAAACTCTGGTAGTATATTAAAATAATCCGATAGATTACTTAGTAATCTATCGGATTACTCTTGGCTTCTAGAAACGGAGACGGCCGATCACAATCTAAAAGTAATCTACTAAAATACTTTCCATTGACCCGAAATCATCAGTGATCTAAGTTGATTCCAATGACATCTATAGATTAGTGGTAATCTACCAAAATAACTTGACATCTGATAGATTAGTGGTAATCTTCTAAAATAAGTTCCTGAGGACTAGGTATAATTTTGATAAGCTATGTTATGATTTTGAGTTTTTAATTGAATGTCAAAAAACTAAAATCAATATAACCACACAATACTCCAGAAAGTGCTCTTCTTGGGAGGCAATCCTACATATTACCCTTAAAAAAAATCCAAAAAAGAAAAACTCTTCTTTTTGGACATTTTTCTTTCTTTACTTTTTGCATGTTTTAAATATTTAATTTTAAATATTTTCTTTTGTTTGTGCCATTTCATCATTATATATTTAAAGTTGAATGTTAAACACTTCATGGTATAAATTTTATACACAATTAAAAAGTTACGGTTTATATTTGATGAGGTTGAAAATAGATGGTAAATCCCAAATGGAGAGCATATTTAACAAATTTCTTAAAAAAAAAAAATAAAAAGATTAAAACTTTTGGGGGGAAATTGTAAAAAAATATATATATAGATTTTACAGTTAGACTTCATAGGAGTACCCTTAATCACAATTGTAGGATTTAAATTAGAGTGTACATATTGAATAAGATTGAATATATTATGAGAATATTTTTTATAGGGGATGAGAAGATTTTTTTAGACAACACTACAACAATATAAACTTCACGTTAGCGACCAAAAAAAAAAAAATTTCCAGTCATATATTTTCTTTCATACTTTAATGTGACTAAATGAATCATTTTTAGTCGTTAGCTAGTGAATAATGTACATTTAGTCACAAAAATTCTTTTTAAATGTTTGTTTTCCAGTTTAATTGGTTGTTGATCGGCAGAATAAAAAGCTTACAAAAGCCTAAAAGAAGTTTGTACTTGAGTTCGTAACTCAAATTAAAAAGAAACATCAAAATATTAATGAATCAAACTGAAAATCTGGAAATATAAAATTTGCACTACAAAATTTTTTTTTCTTCCTTCCAAAATTTAACCCAAAATACATATATTCAGTAACCGAAGAAACCAAGCAAAGATTAGAGAACATAAATAGATAAAAAAGAAACGAAATCTCTGTGCATAATAAAAAAAAAATCAAGTACTACTATAAATGGAGAAGTTCGTAAAATGACAATTAATGGCAAATCTGGTGCAGCCTCAATTTAACTTTACCACTATTCTTCCTCCGAAATTTCTATCTCCGAGTCCGAAGAATCAAATTCAGTATACCAAGATTCTATCACGTTGACATAATCATAATCATAAACATAATCACGATCATAATCGTAGTCATCGTCATCGTCATCAGATCTGCTAGCGGCAGCACAAGCAGCAATAAGAGTGCTTGTTCCCGCCATAAATAATTTATCAACAAAGACAAAAACAGCTGCTGCTGCAACACTCACAATACACCAAAGCACCAATATATATATATATATATATATAATTGTGAAATATTCTAAAACAAGAGAATTGTGTAGCGACACAAAAAAAGTTGAATATTAGCCCCTTATGTAGATAGAGGAGAGGAGGTTCCAGATTTGTCATAAGCTTTTGATTACCAGCTAGCTAGGCAACTACTTAACTCATCTAATTCACTGTCGCTGGGGTTGCATGCGACAGCACTGCATTGGAATATGAAAAGTCGTTTTTATATCATCTACACATGCCTTGAACAAGTCGCCACCAAGGTCTCTTAGATTACTTAAACCAATCGGGTTCGGGTTCTTTAATTTATTGCATCGGAATGTGAACGGTTTAGCACGTATTTAGTCATTACATACATAAATATGTGTATATGGAATTTGTATCTATATATACTGTATTTTAGATCATCTCTTCCATCAATGATAATTTTGACATTTATAAATAAAAATGCTCTCTAATGAAGCACTATACTTAATGTTAAATTTGTAATATTCTAAACTTTAAGACAAATTGACAAATTTGTATTAAGATATAATCGATTTCAAATTTAATTTTTACTTCTTATTAGTTAGTATCTTCACCTTTTTTTTTTAAATAACTTAGGAGTGTGGTGATTCGAATTTTACACTTTTAGGTGAACTCAGATGTGGTAAATATTACTATTAGACTATACCTGCAACTACTGGTGTTTTCAATTTTCAGTATAATCCTGATAATAATTTATTTTAAATCATTTGAATGCTAAAATTTCACTTTTATGAGTTCCATTGCATAACAAAAAAAATAAATAAAATAAATAAAATAAAAAATAAAAATAAAAATGACATTTGAGATATCATTATATCATTGGAGTATAAAGTATGGAAATGTTATTTTTCACTCTCTTTTGTAACAAATATGATATTAGCATAGATGTATTGCAGATTGTCTAATAAAGACGATAAAATGTAGAAATGATATTTGAAGTATGAAAATGCTTTTCACTCTCTTTTGTAGGAAATATAGCATTAACATTGTCAAATGCATCGGAGATGATCTTAGATTTATCTAGAAAAGCAAAAATTATGTCCTTTATTTTGAAGCTCAAAATGTCTACATTTCAGTTTTTAAGCATATATCAAATTCATATCATAGACTAATCAGTGATCAATTTTTGACATTAAAAAGATTAAAATACCCTTAGAACGGTAAAAATGAAAATTTAATATGCGTTTAAAAATGAATGTGCTATTTATTAACAATTGACAACAGATAGGCTATTTAGTATTTACTACGAAAATACTCAAAATTATATTATTTGCTATAATTACCGTATATAGAATACAAGGGGAAATCTTTGATAAAATTAGAAATTCTATACGGGTCAGGCCGGGGCTATAATCCGAAGATCTAAAATCTCAAACAAACCCTGTTTGGGGTTTTGGATCAGGCCAAACAGATGTAATCCGGTCTATATTTACAGCTTTATATAGAACTTGCTTGGTTATGATTTTCCTTAAAACTCAGCTTCTATTGCTCCCTAAGATCTATACTAATGTCAAAAGCAAAGGGCACGTCATTTTTGAATCTCCCTTGTTTCTGCTAAATTTTTATATTATTGAAAATAACTTTGGAAAATTTTTTATAATTCATGTCGTTGAAACTCCAGTAACACGGAGCATAGGAACGGATGTCAAAATTCCACACAATGGCTCAAGTTCACCATCAGATGCTTAATTTCAAAGTTTTCGAATCCTTAAAGAATAGTAGAATACATATTCGTATATTATTTTTCGATTATCCTCAACAATATAACATCAAAAACCACCACACATGAATTTTCATGCTTCCTTCTTTATGGTGCCAAGACTCATGGCAGAGTTAATTCAGAGAATAACAATTATTTGTCAGTTACTCAACATTTTCTTAGGTAAATATATTAGGTGGTTAATTTGGCATCTTTGTAAAGGACTTTAGTTTTACCTGCCACCAAGTTGAGCTCAAGAAATTAAAAAATTGAAATAATAAGCGATGACAACTTGATATGGCTCGCTAACTCGAAAATAACAATGAATTGGAAATAGATGGAAAAAAAAAACCGAAAAAAACAAACGAAAATGGAACAGAAAAAATTGTGAAAAGAAAGGAATCTAATAGGTAGATAATGACATATGATTCCAAATGTCAAGATCTCAAATTACATAGCGTTACTCTTTCCAAAACCCCAACATGATCAAAACAAAGATCAAGAGTTAAGATGCACAAAACATAACCACTTTTCCAAACAAAAGACACATAGGTAACTAGGACGTACTAAAGAAAATGCCACGAAACCTAAAATCCTAAATTATTCTTTCGCTTGCTCCGATCCAACATTTTGATCATCAGCTCAGAGCTATCCCACAACAACCACCGCCAGCACCATCGCCAACACCAACGCCACGCAGCAAACAGCGACAGCACAATAAGCAGCCACTGGACCGACCACTGCGTTTGCCGCCACCCCAATGTGGTAGGCCGCGTTTAGTGCCGCATAAACAAAAGTGCTCCAAAATCCCATCAGCAAAAGACTCAAAAATTAAAGCTCTCCTTTCTTCAGACGTATTTGTATATCTTCAAACAAATTCAAATATTGCAATGACTCAAATGCATTAATTGCTATTCATTTATATAGAAAAAGTGCAAAGGTGCAGTTCATATTTAAATTAATAAATTCAATGTTTTTTTTTTTTTAACTTAAGAGTGGGGTAATTCAAACTTTACATTTTTAGGTGAAGTCAGATGTGATAAATATTACAGCTATACTATACCTGCAATCACTGGTGTCTTCGATCTTCAATATAATCCTGATAATAATTTATTTTAAAAAGTTGAATATTAACCCCTTATATAGATAGAAGAGAGGAGGTTCCAGATTTTTCATAAGCTCTTTTTGATTACCAGCTAGCTAGGCAACTACTTAACTCATCTATATTCATTGTCGCTAGGATTGCATGCGACAGTACTGCATTGGAATGTGAAGTGTCGTTTTTATGTCATCTACACATGCATTGAACAAGTAGCCACCAAGGTCTCTTCGATTTCTTAAACCAATCGGGTTCGGGTTCTTTAATTTCTTGCATCGGAATGTGAACGGTTTAGCACGTATTTAGTCATTACATACATAAATATGTGCATATATAAGGAATTTATTTCTATATATTCTGCATTGTGAGCATCTCATCCATCAATGATAAATTTTGACATTTATAAATAAAAATGCTTTCTAATGAAGTAGTATACGTAATGTTAAATTTGTCATATCCTAAAATTTATGACAAATTTGTCTTAAGATATAATCAATGTCAAATTTAACTTTTACTTCTTATTAGTTATTAGTTATTTTTTTTTTTTGAACTTAGGAGTGGGGTAATTCAAACTATACACCTTTAGGTGTAGTCACATGTGGTAAACATTACAGCTAGACTATACCTGCAATCACTGGTGTCTTCAATTTTCAATATAATTCTGATAATAATTTATTTTAAATTATTTGAATGCTTAAAGTTTACTTTTACGAGTTCCAATGCATAACAAAAAAATAAAAATAAAAATGACACTTGAGATATCATTATATCATTGGAGTGTAAAGTATGGAAATGTTATTTTTCACTCTAGATCTTCTGTAGCACATATAATATTAGCATAAATGTATTGCAGATGGTCTAATAAAGATTATAAAGTGTAGAAATGATATTTGAAGCATGAAAATGCTTTTCACTCTCTTTTGTAGGAAATATAACATTGACATAATCAAATACATCGGAGATGGTCTTAGGTTTATCTAGAAAAGCAGAAAATATGTCCTTTATTTTGAAGCTCAAAATGTCTACATTTCAATTTTTAAACATATATAAAAATTCATATCATAGACTAATCATTGATCAATTTTCGACATTAAAAAAAGATAAAAATACCCTTAGAACGGTAAAAATGAAAATTTAATATGCGTTTAAAAATAAATGTGCTGTTTATTAACAGTTGACAACAGATAGACTATTTAGTATTTACTAAGAAAAGACTCAAAATTATGTTATTTGCTATAATTACCGTATATTGAATACAAGGGTAAAAATTTGATAAAATTAGAAATTCTATACGGGTCAGGCCGAGGCTATAATTCGAAGATCTAAAATCTCAAACAAAACCTGTTTGGGGTGTTGGATCAGACCCAAACAGATATAATTAGTAATTAATTTAATTAATTAATTATAAGAGTTAATAAATCATTATTAGAGGTTAATTAATTATTAATTATTGATATAATTATATTAATAATTATGGATAATTAATTAGAAATTAATTAAATATTAATTATTAGTATAATCTAATTATTAATTATTAACGTAGGAATTAATAATTAATAATTACTATATGAGAAAGAATATATAAGTAATATAATTAATTATTAATGATATAATCATTAATTAGTCAATAAAAATTATGTAATTAATTTATAATTACTCAACTAAATAAAGTAATAATTAAGTACTACCTAATTAATTAATAAATTAATTGATTAATTAATAAATAGACTAATTAATCAATTAAATTAAATAAACTTAGATTAATTAAATAATAATTAGTAGAAATTTGTTTAACACTTAATAATTGATATGAATTAATTATTAAGGGTAGTTATGATGCAAGTAAATTAAGCTCACCTTGATTTATATATATAAAAAATAAGAATATATATAATCATGATTCGCTCTAATGATTAGATATTTTTAAATCAAGATAATCCCCAAACTTACATAGTAGGAGATACAATTCTGGAAGTTTAAGCACATAAGACAAGTAAGTATAAACCTCACTTACAACATGGAACAAAATATTTTTCTTGTTGATGTTCTATGTATACGATGATTTTCCTTGATGATGTGATGAATATATGAGTTATATGTACTGATTTGATTAAGCATTTAACGTGTATAATTTCTCTTGCACTAATATGATATATATGTCTCACAGATATTTATACTAAAATGGTGATATGTAAATCTATACATTGTTATAATTAATAAGAATGATGTTAATAAAAATATGATTAAGTGTCGTACCAACCTCCAATTAGTGAGATTATATGATAATGACGCAAGTTATAAGTTATGACCTGGGAGATTGTTGGAGGATCGCTCTCCCAACTCCCCATTGGTTGTGCGCATATGGGTACGACATAAGGGCCCTTAAGTAGACAAGAGAGATAATTATATATATATATATATATATATATAAAATAAAGCATAATTGAAGATCACTAAGTTCGTTAAAAAGTTTGCGCTAAAACGGATTTTTACGAGTTAAAAACCACTAAGAGAAATTTTAAGAAAAAAACATGTTTGGAACATGGATTATGGTGTTCGTATATATTGTGAGTTTTCACAAATAGGAAATACTGTTCTTTAAGTACAGATTTTGACGTTTCAAGCAAAAATGGTCAAAACAGATTTTTAACGGCAACTTTTGGATTTTTGAGAAATTGGAGCCCTTAATGACAAAATTGGACACCCTCATAACATGAAATTTTTAGATAATGAGAAAACAAACAACTCTTGTGAAGAAATTGTTGTAAAAATCCTTACGGTTTTAAAAGAAATAATTTTTCAATGTGGATTTTTGAAAAAGAGAAAACAGGGAAAAAACTACACTGTTTTTCCCCGGCCACTGCACTTGGACTGCAGGGCAGCCATGTTATCCAGCAGCGCTGTGGCACTGGCTTAGCACCGTCGTGGCACTGCACAGGTAGTTTGAGGGCGTAGCAGTGCCGGTGAGGCTACACTGTAGCGCCGGGCTTATATATAAAAAAAAAAAAAAAAAGAAAAAGATAAAAAAGGGGATTTTCAAAATATAGTTTTGATATATAAACATATATGGTATTTTTCTATAAAAAGATACATTCTTAGACAAATATGGATTTTACGCTATAGTATCAAAATGAAAGTTTTGATACTAAAAATCAGAAAATGAAGTTGGAATTTAATTCCAATTTCGTTAAGGTTGATAAAGATTATTTAAAAAAAAAATTTAAGAGAAATTTCAAATAAGTTTAAGGAAAGTTTTATATGGTTAGAAAAATGAGAATTTTAAAGTAAGATTAAGAAACACCATAATCATATAACCAACATTAGTAAGGAATTAATTTAGATAAATTCCTTAAATTCCTTTTTATAAAAGGGATCTAGATGAAATTATGTCTTGAGAGTATTAAAATTAATACTCGTATCGGATATGTCTTTCAGGGCAAAAAAACTTGATTGCAGTCTAGTTTTAGGACATGGAAACATGCATTCTGCACAATGTAAGTACAAACCTCGCCTACTGTATAAAAACAATAATTATTTTCCTAATATGCTTGGATTAGGCACATGCCATTTTAGGATTATGTGACTTAAATTCATGATTATACAATGATATGTTATGATGATTAGTTATAAGTATGCCATGATATGGTATAAAGATGATCTATAAGTATGCCATGATGATGTGTTACATGTATACCATGCTATGTATAGATGTACCACTTTAATAAGTATGCCACACTTTCTTAGTGTACCACCTCTTACATTCATGACATGGTTATATATACCACACTTACAAACATGCCACAATTTTACACTTATGCCATGTGTACAAAAGTGCCATATTTGCATATATGCCATGGTTGATTTATGTTATTGATCTAATGTCATGTCATTGCCTATGAACCATGACTAATAAGATCACAACTTATAAGCAATAGTTTTAGACCAAGTCTTTGAATAAGACTTTTGATAGGAGTATGATGATAGGCATACTCAACTCATTTTAAATCATGACTAAGCTTAAGTTTGGTTCGCAGGTTGGAGAAGAAATTTTTAAGTTGGAGTTGGTTGACTTTTCAAAAACTAATTATAAATTTTGTTGACTTTTTAGAAAGGAAAAAAAAAACAAAAATTGAGATGAAAAAATACAGTTAAGTTGGAGTTAAACTGAAACGCCAAACAAAACCTAAGACTAATATAAGAATAGTAAGGTGTCGTACCAACCTCCGAATTAAGGGATGGTTTATGTTAAGTTCTAGTTTAAAGTTTCAAATTTATTTCCAGACTTGTTAGGAACCTTATAAACTCTAAGTTTCTATGGAACGCGAGCATTCGGTATGTACATAGGGGCGCCCAATCATAAGTTAAGATAAGAAGCTCATAATGGAAGATAAGACTTAAATAATTGAGAATAATTAGATCATGCTTATTTTCCACAATGAACAATGACCAGATCATGCATCCTTATGTCCCATGTTTGCTATGTTGTTATTTCTGTGAGATTATATTTGTACTTACTGCGCAAAAACTCATCAGATATATTCATACTGTGGTAGGAAGCTGTAGTATAATGAATGAAGGGCACTGCAGACAGTGACGAAGGGAACCACTACGCTTATTTTTCCGTAAACTATTTTGAAAAAATATGGATATGTTTATAACAAAATAAAATAAAATAAAAAATTAGTGTAATCTTCCATTTTTTTCAAGACAAAGTCCCATGCAATGATAAAAACATATTTTAATGTGGGAAAAAAAATTCAATGAACCTGAAAAAAATAATTGATTCTCTCTGACCCTGCACGTAATTGACATCTAGGTTCACTAGTTAACGGTTATTAATTGTCGTCTAAAATTAACACGACGGTTAGACTACCGTCGTGTAATTTATTGTCATGAAAAGTTTTAAGATACCACGACGGTTAAAAATCCGTCGTGGTTAGGCAATATTCTACGATAGTTAACACCGTCATCGAATAGAAAAATAAGGTGGCAAAACTTAATAATGCAAAGACTTTACACGATGGTTTTTACCAAAACCGTCATGTAAATCCAACCATGACTGTTTTTACCAAAACTGTCATGTAAAGTGGGGTTTACAAGTCGGTTTTTCTTGAAAAACTGTAGTGTAAAGTCCAATATTAATTTTAAAAAAATTTCGCATCTTTTGGTGATTTCCCATGGGAATACACGGCCTAGAATAGAATTGACAAAATTAATGGCAACATTGTATCAATACAAATACCATCCACTACATTACAAGTTTATATATCATATTTAATGAATTGCATTACAAATTTAGACCATTCTCCCCTAATCAAATCCATTTATAAAATGTTTTACTTTGAAGTAAGTCTAATCCATTAGTATTAGAGACTATGTCCCTCATAAACTCTAAAACAAAAAAACCACATTCAACACTACTCTCTTGGCGAACATGTGGTAAACGGGAAAAAAAAAAAAAAAAAAAACACAAAATGTAGTCTACAAAGTTAATATTTAAAAGTTCGAAAAAGATCCTAATATAAGAAATGTTAGCACATGCTAACAGTATTAGCACCGACTAACTAAAGTCTCCATTATTTCACACCAAATCTCTACTCAAATTTATTAAATAAAGTTATACAAATCAACAAGATCAGTGAACTAATAGATAAAGTATGAAGTAGAAATTTATTAATTAGTGGATAAAGCTTTCAAGCAAGATGATAGCAAATCATACAATCGAAACAAACATATTTATTAATGGATAAAGTTTCCAAATCAGAGGATTACAAATCATACAAACCAAACAAACACAATAGACGATAATATAAAATCTGACACAACAAATAAGCCAAGAAAGATGACAAATGCATCTTTTCGTTATTGAATTCGGAAATCAAACTCACAAATATTACTAGATATCTTCATCTCCATGCTCAAGGGAAATGGGGTTAACAAACACTGACAAGGCACAATCCTTCACGCAATGATTATCAACACCATAGCCATCTCTTCCATTGTAAAACCACATTGACATTCGTGTAAAATTGGTAACAAGTTCAACATAAGTACGGGAGAAGGCAGAGTTTGTAGCTAGATCTTCATTCAACTGTTTCCATGTTTCACTGATCAGAGAAGTTATATGCCGACGTGCTTCGTCTTCAGAAACACCAGTTTCATGCATGTAGCACACGATGGATGAAGGAGCATCCCCCTTCTTTTTCTCAAACTAAAATAAAAAAAGAGAGTACATACAGTGAAAAACTGACAGGTCTAGAAAAGCAATAGAAAAGAGAGTAATACTTAAAACTCAAATCCTTAAAAGTATATAGTAACAACTAACAAGATTAATGGCATTGGTTGTAAATAAACTAGGAAAGTGTTTTTCACGTACTAATAACACATTAACACAACTCTTTTTTGTCTGTACTAGTGAAAAACACGTGCGCATGTTGAATCTCTTGATTGCTTTATTTAAAACAAAATGTTTTTTTTTATCACAACAAATTAGGGAAAAAAATCACTTACGCGTAATATTTAAGAAGGAAAAAGATGCCGAAAAATGGGCATAACATTAATAAAGAAATTAGAGGAAAAAAAGTATTGATAAAGATAACATTTAATAAAATACCATCTTATAAAATTGTATGAAAATATTTAAGTGGGGACGTGCTTGAGAATAGTAATTTTAATAGTGAAAAGTTAAGAGAAAAAAACATTCCAAATAGAGTATTTAAAATAAACTTTTAAGAGAAAATCCAAAAAAAAAAAAAAAAAAAAGGACCGAAACGAGAGAAATAAAATTTTAGAGGAAAAAAAAAAAAAAAGCGAATAGGCACTTTATGTACATAGATAGATAAAGGGTAAAGTTTCGTAATAAGAGTGTTTAACAAAAAAATATTGTTCTCTCAACTAAGCAAGTAAATATAGAATTTTTAACAAATAATTAAGTAAGCAAACTCAAACTTGCTTGTTTCTATTGCTAAGCTAAATGGGATGGAGTATTGAATGCTTACTGAATTCGTGACTAGATCATTTGAAAGCCGAATAATCAATGATGACTGGCGGATTATACTAGGATACCCATCATCCAATTGTTCCAAAGCTTCTTTCGTTATTGGATTTTCAGTGCAGAAGAAACCAGTGACAAGTACAATAATTACTGCTATTGAAATCCATGCATTTTCGAGGTATTCATGGAAAGTAGGTTTAGCTCCACTAAAGTACCACTTTGCCTCCTGGAGATAAACTTTACAAAGATCTGCCCACTACAGGAAGAGAAAAAAAAAAAAAAGGAAACGAATTATTTATAACCTAAGTTACACGATGAAACATAGAAACAAATAGCTAAGGATGGTAATTTTAACATTTTGGATTATTGGGTGGATTCTTGTACTGGCAATTTATAATTCTTTCTATTTCTAGTGGTAACCCAACTGTAGGAAATTAATTGTAGAAAGATAACCAGCAGCAAACCTATTCCTATTTATTTGTATATTATTTTTTCATATTTAATAATCTCTTCGTTTTTGGTGATTTATTAGTAAAAGATAACTAACTTGATTTTATATGTTTTATGTTGTATTTAGATGGAATTCCATTCATTATGCTCCTTACTAATATTTGTTCCTACCCTTTTGTTCTTTCCCTTTTTTTTTTCTTATTTAATTTTTATAAGATCATACCATTTTTTTCAGGTACTTAATGGCGTGGAGTCCCTTTTCATTTAGAACGTTAAAGGCCACCTCATTTGTAAAGTTGAAAATAACGAAAAAAGTCATCTTCATGTAGTACGGTAGCAGATCCATGGCCTTCAGGTCCCAACTGCAATGCATACAAAATGAAACAAAAAAATAGATTAGGGTTAGAAAAAAAAAAAAAAGAGACTCAGTCTCAGTTTAGTATTATTATATTATTATTATTATTTGTAAAAGAGTATTGGAAAATTCATATTTAAATAAATTGTCGTTTGTTTGTATTTAGTAAACTTGCTGTCAATCAGTTATTGATCACAGTCAATCAGCTAAAAATATATAATAATATTAGACAATCACTAATTAACCATGATCAATTAGTAGTTGAATGGATCGACTGATTGATCATTTAAGAAAAAAAAACAAGGTCATTTCTTAATTTTACAAAACTTTTAACAATTTCTTAAAAAACTATGTTTAAAAAAAAAAAAAAATTTACCCACAAATCCAAAGAATATATTAGGTGCCAGACCTTTCAAAAGCAGTAGTGAGCAGCTCCAGTTCGTGTAATGCGCCATACGTATCATATGTGTCATCCAACATTGCCATAAAGTTGTATACTTTTGATTCCATTATCCTGCAATACGCATGTTGTGGCTCAAAGACCATTCCCAGATTCCATAATGTATTCTCCACAAGCCTATCTCTGAAAAAGCTCATCTTTTCTGTAATCTTAAGGTCCCTCCACCACCTATTTATGTATATGCCAAACAAGGACAAAACAACAATAGTTAATATTATGAAAATAAAAATAACAAAGTGGAAAAAAAAATTTTAATGGAGTAATTTAAAAAAAAAAATGTAGTGATGACGAAACATTATCACTCTCTCTGTTTAAATCCCTTCCAAATTTCAGAACAACAAGTATACTATTCGGATCAAAATTGATTTGCTGACAATATATTGATCCACAGTAATCTTTAATTTCTCAGTTAAATGTGTTCAATATTTACTTTAATGACAAAATATTGATTCATATTATCAAAAAAAAAAAAAAAAAAAAAACAGAAGTACGTAATTTGATTTTCTTAGTAGTGATTAATTTTCATACGGACAAGCCCATATTCAAGAATTCGACTAATGAATTAGAAAAGAAAAAAGTAAGGCTATGAAGATTAATTTCACATTCCATTAATTTGTTAGGAAAAAAATGAAGCCTATAAAGATTAACTTCAACTCGAGTAATTTATTCAAATAAGCCTATAGAGATTAACTTTAAATTAAATGGTTTTCATTTTATCATAACCATGTATCGTGTTTTAATTTTTAATTTTTTTTCAAACATTTTTTTTCTTTTTTTATGTTAATAATATAATGTGAGATAGATAAATGATGAGGTACTAAATGATTGCTAACCTAATCGAGATATTTTGGTGTATTTACTGATTTATGTCCACTATTTATTGTTATAATATGATTGCTAACCTAATCGAGATATTTTGGTACATTTACTGATTTATGTCCACTATTTATTGTTATTATTATTTTTTATGGATGTTATCAAATAAGTGTTCGATATGTAGTTTTCCAATATTTTTGAAAAGAATACCTGGACAATTGTCTCAATTCTTCTTGATGTATGGCTTGCACAATGTTGTAATCCAATATAGAAAGCTCAAGGAAAGTTGGATTCATGATCTCATGACTCCTCCGGTATATATTAATAAACCACCTGGCCTCCAACCTAGGTACCCTCCAGTGTAGTGGAGTTTCCAAGGCGTGACGAACCAGTTCAGAAAGATAGGTTTGGTCTTTGTTCTGCTTGACAAATTCTTGAAGATGTTTGGTGGTAAATTCTCTTGCTTCCTCCAAAATATTTTCACCATGCATCAAAACGAATGAAGCTTCATATAAAGATAACATCCCCTTGACATCATTGCCTAAACGTTCTCTAAACATTCTTGATTCATCTTTGAACACATTGAAAATTTCTGTCACATGATTAAAATAAAAAAAAAAAATTAGCTACGAAATATAGTTTGTGTAAAAACTTAAAATTAGTATATATATATAGTACTACTTCTCTTTTGATGTACTCTTTCTTTATATTAAAATACGGTAGAAAAAATAATAATAAAAATAAAAAAACTTGATCTAAACCATCAGAGCCTTGAGGATTGGTGCAAGTTCCTTGAGGAGCCGAATATAGATGTTGGCGAAGAAGCCTAAATTTGAGAGCCGCGGCATATAAATTCTCCTTCCAAATACCACTGTCAAAATCATTAGTACTAAATATGCCGTCCAATATACTCTTTATCTGTAATACCAAGTTTTTCTGTAATAATACTGTAATAACCAAATTTTCACGACCTCATGTTTTCTTGTAAAGAAACTTATGCGATGTTTAGAATATACTTATGAAAATCTGAGATGAGTTTTTATTTGAAAATTTTAAGTTCTCATGATCTTATGAGACTTAAAAATGATTGCTTTAACAAGTATGTATCATTTTGAGTTAGAAGAGTAGAAAATTTCACGTTTGCATGGTCTTGCATGGTGGTCAAAGTTTGACCTAAAAAGTCAAAGTCGACCCAAAAAGTCAAGGGTTGACCAGAAATGTCAACCATATGATGATACTGTTTTATGGTCAAGCAGTATGGAAAATATACTGCGAAAAACCATTTTACAGACAAGATGTTAAGATTAAGATTTAAAATCACCCTAGAAAAATCAAGCACATAAATTAGGGTATATTGGGCCAAAGGGCTTCAAATTATAAGAAAAATTTTATACAGTCAAATTTTACACAGATAAATTTTGGACTGCAGTTTAATGATAAAATACTGTTATTAATAGTTAACAGTATTAAAATATCTGTGTTAACTTGAATTTGGACTGCTTAGCAAGAAAAATTGCCAAACAAGCCTAATGGTGCTTACCTCACCAACTTTTTGATTTATGACATCATTGTGGTGATTAAAAAGAAAAAATTTTTGGATATTATTGGAGCATTTGAGAGCATGGTGGCCGGTTCTTTTGGGGCCAAATTAGAATTAGTTTTTCTCCATGGAATTATTAGAAAAGGTGAACAAAAGTTAATTACAAAATGGCCCCAAAACTCATCTATAAATAGGTCCATGGGGTGGGCGGTTTTGGCTGAAGAAAATAGAGAAAAACAGCCAAAACTCTTGTCAAATTTTTCCACAAAAAAATCTGGAAATCAGAGGAGAGAAAGGAGTGAGAGAAATCAAAAATTTCTTTGGGGTTTTGATCATAGGGGTTCGGTTTGAGCTAGGATAAAGCCAAGAAAAGTTTAGAAAATTTTTGGGTCATTTGGTGGTGTGGCCGAGTGAGTGAGGAAAGAAGAAAAACTGAAAATTTTGAGGCCAAATCCTAGTGGAGTGCTCGGCTTGGAGTGGATCTACCAAGGAGAGCAACCAAAAAAAAAAAATTTTGGTGCCAATTGGGTGGTGTGGCCGTGAGCTAAGGAGGGCTAGGGGGAGGAAGAGATTTTGTGACCAAACTTGACTTTGGTCTAAGGTAAAAATCTAGAGCCCTAACTCTCTTATTTGAGTTCAAATTTAAAGATAAAAGGTAGTTCAATTTGGTTGTAAGGACATAAGTCCATTTCTTATTTTGTGCCCTAAGTTGGTAGTATGTGCTTGATTTGTAGATCTAAGGGTGTATGGTTTAAATTCTTGCATTGTTGTGCTTGTTTATGATTGATTTTCATGCTTGATGCTTAGGGTTGTGTGTCCCCTAATTTGGTCCAAAAATCTGCCATAGGGCAGTGCTTGAAGCATGCTAGCTTAAGGAGCAAAGTTTGATGCTTGTATGTGATGTATGCAAAAAGTTAGGGTTAATGCAAACCTAGACCTAGGGCTTTTGAATTTGGTTTGCATGGTTTCAATTGGACGATTTAAGGGTTCATGTGGGACGTTAGAAACGCTGTGTGTTTGCCATATAGACTCCCGAAGTGATCGGTCGAGATAGATTTCACGAAATAGGACGTAAAACGGACTTAGAAACCAAAACTGCCAATTCGGATTCAAAACTGGTCAGTTTCGGGAAAGTAAAAATTAGAGGCATTTAGAGGACGAATTGATAAATTGTAAAACACGAAAGTTGCTCGTAACGATTTTTCCTAGAAGACCACGCGAGCAGATTTTAAAACTGAGGCTCCAATGGCCTTCGTTTTTACAAAAATCCGTGGCGGGTTGCCCAGACCCAAGTTACAGGATCAGCCTGTTTCAAACAAAAACTGACGCAAATACAAGCAGAACTGGATTTTTCGTAAAACATGAAAGTTTTACCATTTTTCGAGAGCTACAACTTTCATGAAGACAAGTTTTTCAAATTCCAAATGGATTTTTAAACTGGTATTGTTTTATGAAGAGTGTGCAGGGAACCGAAAATTCCTGCACATAAGTTTTACAAACAGTTTCAAAAAGAAAAAGAAAACTGTATTTTTGCTTAAAACTGTTCCAAAGGCAGTTCTCAATCTTAAACGACCTTTATAAAGATTTGTTTTAAAGATTGGAATTTTTACCAAAAAAATTAAAGGGATTTAAAAGTTAAATCTCTCAAAATGGCAAAAGGATAAGAAAATAGAGTTTTTAAGATAAAAATTGTAATCAAGCCGATTACGGACGATAATCAAGAATAATACCTGAGTTACCGGGCCTAGTCCCAAAGCTCAAGGTTTTAAAGAAACCCGGCATTTTTGTCAAAGAATTAGCCCAAGGGTTTGTCCAAAATAATCTTTTAAAGAATAAATCCTCCCAAACAGTAGGATTTATATTTGTGACCAAACCAGATATCAAGTATCGGGGACATACAACTAGAAATTAGTAAGCATGTTGGTTAGGACACCAACACTGCACAATGAGAATTGAACTCTCACCTATGTCTCTATTCAAGCAGGAAAGGGCCTGCAGCTGTGCCAGTAAGAGAACAGTACCAAAGAGGGACATAGTAAGAGAGGTAAGTACAACTCCGCCTACAGCATAGGCTTTTGAAGTGTAACATGATACAACGTATGTTATGTGCTATGATTTTAAATATCAAATAGATGGCATGACTAAGATATGATTTCCAGTTATATTCATGTGACATCATGAAGCATGTTCACAGTTAATAAGAACAAGGTCAAGATGACAAATAAGTATAATGGCAAGCCAGCTTGCCTGTGACGTACCGACCCGTCCAAGGTCGGGTAGGACTGTGGACCGAGTTGGAAATGGTTTGGCCGTCCCAACCGTTCCATAGTTGCGCGCCCAGTACGATCACCCATGATAAGGGGCCCATAAACAATTACGCATAATAAAGCATAATTAGATCATGCATAATTAGAATATGTTATGATATTGCTATGTTAAGTTTATAATTGATTGTGTTGCGGAAAATAAAGTTGTACTTGCTGAGCGAAAGCTCACGTCTTACGTCTATGCTGTAGGTAAGTAACCTACTGGCGAATTTTGATACAAGATGATGAAGTTGGCGGGGCAACTGTGAAAGAAGGGATAAGCCGCTATGTCTTCCGTAAATTTATGTTTAATATTTTATGTTTATATTATTCCAAACAGTACTCCAGTAGTAGAAAAAGAAAAAAAAAAAAAAAATTTCCACTACTTTTGTTAAACAAATAAGTATGTTAAGCATGTATGTATGTACGGTAACGGTCCGTGCTAGGCGGGTCGTTACAATTACGATCTCTTCTGTTATAAGAAATTGTACGATTATGAAGATATTTATGAAAAAGCCCGGTTAAGGGTTTTTAGTACGTTTTGTGAGTTTTTATGATTTTATAAGACTCGAAAATGATTGCTTAGTCAAGCAAATGACCTTTTAGGCAAAAAGGAGCAAATCGCCAAAATTTTTATGTTGGTCAAAATTTGACCGAAAAACGCCGACGGTTGACCAAAAAGTCAACTGTTGACCACGGGAGTCAAAGTTTGGCGGGAAAGTCAGCGGTTGACAAGAAAGTCAATGGGGGACGAGAAAGTCAAAGATTGACCCAAAAAGTTAATGAAAAAGGCTGTACGATTAAATAATTCGTAGTATAGAATTGTACTGCGTAAAACCATTTTTATAACTAAAACGATATGTTTAGGATTCAAAACCACCATAGAAAATCAAGCACATTAATTAGAATATCTTGGGCCAAGTGGTTCCAAGTTATGAGAAAATTTTTATACAGTTCATTTTTACACAGATGAATTTTGGACTGCATTTCATTAAACCAATACTGTGTATAAGTGAATCCAGTATTGAAAATACCTGTGTTAATTTAAGAATGGACTGTATAATAGGAGAAAAGCCAAACACCCCTAAAGTATGCTTACCTCACCTACTTTTTTTATTATGACATCATTATGATTATTAACCAAAATTTGGAAAGTATTTGGTTAAATTCAGCCACCTTTGGCCGGCCACATGCCCCCCCCCCCCCCCCCCCCCCCCCCAATGTCCAATTGCTGATTTATTTGAGGACTAAATTGTGCAATTTCAAGAAGTTCCAACCTCTATAAATAGAGGTTGCCATAATTCAAAAAAAAAATTAGAAAACCAAACTAATCTATGCCCAAAATTTTACTCAACTAAAACCGGATTTGAGAGGAGAGGAAAGGAAGAAATTTTAGCTAAGATCAAGAGTGAATTAGGTGTAGGGAGGTCGGGTTTTATGTGAAGTTTGGAAAGAAAAAAAAATTTGTACCAATCTCCCTAGCTAAGGGCCGGTTGTGGAACCAAGGGGGAAGAAAGGAAAAAAATTTTGGATCTAAGGGAGATTAGGGTTTTGAGTTTTGGGTTTTCTACTTTGAGCATCCATCAAGAGCTCCAAGAATTTTGGTGCTCAAATTTGGCCAAGGAGGCCGGTTGTAGGGGAGCAACAAAGGAAGGAAGAATAAGCTTGTGTGGCTGGATTTTTGAGCAGTTTTGGTGATTAAACTCTAGGGCAAGGAAGGCATCAAGTTTGGAATTCCATTCACCAGATTGGTCGGCTACTGGTGAGAAGAAGGAAAAAAAAAAAAAAAGGGAGGAAATCCAAGTCAAATCTTGGACCAAAAGTGAGGTAAAATCCCCTGAACCTCTAAGCTTTCAATTAAATTTCATTTGGAGAAATTTAAATGTATTTAAGCATTGGTTGTAATGAGCATAAGCTCACTTTATTTTCTGCCCTAGTTGAGAATTATAGGTTATGTGCTTGATTAATTATGTTTATGGTTGGTGGTTTAATTATGTTGTATGTTAAGTGTTTGTTAATATGTTTAGGGTTTTGCATGTTTATGGATGATATTAATTCGGGTTCGTATGTTATAAATTGGACGTTAGAAGTATGCTGCATGTCTGCTTCTAGGCTCCCGCGTGTTCGGTTGAATTAGATTGCATGTAATAGGACGTAAAATCAATTTAAAACCGAAAACTGCCATTTCGGGTAGAAATTGGCTGGTTTCGGGAAAAGCTGATTTTAAGGTCTTTAGAGGCCGAATTAGGAAAAACTTAAAACATAAAAGTTGTAGAACAGGGTTTTTCATAGAGGGAAACGTAGACAGATTTTCAAAATGAGGCTCCAATGGCCTCGGTTTTCACCAAAAACCGAACCTGACCGTGCCCAGGATTTATGCACGGCCAGGATTAGTTCAACAAGGAATTTGAATGTGTTAACGTCCGAATTAGATTTTCCTTAAAACATGGAAGTTGTAGGGATTTTCGATAGCTAAAACTTTCGTGAAGACAATTTTTCCAAAATCAGCTTTGATTTTCAAATGGAATTGGATTTCAACAAACTGCACAGGAAATAGGGAATCCCTGTACAGAATTTCCCAAAACAGTATAGAAAAGGATGTTTTTGTACTTACACTGGTAGATTGGAATTGTAACACTGTTCCAAAGACAGTTTCCAATAGTCAATAATCTTTATGAATTTTACTTTATGATTTCCAATTTTCAAGTGAAATAAAGGATTTTGTACCAAAAACATAAGGTTTTCTAAAAAGAAAACAAAAATGGATTTTTGAAATTAAAGTTAAACTAAAATAAAATAATCCGATTAGGATAGATTTAAACCCTAGGGTTGCTCAATGTAACCAATTAGGACCACGTAAAATTAAGTAAGGGACATATAACTAAGGTTATATAACGATGTTGGTTCTTCTACCAACATTTCTAACCCTTACCTTTATTTGACAACAGAATATAATACGCGACGGTGTCCCGACGAGCTCAAGCTAGATAGTGGACACAGCAATCATAAACAAGGTAAGTACAACTCCGCCTACAGCATAGGCTTTGTTGTGGATACTTGCCTAAGTATGAAATGTTAAGTGCTATGGGTGAGGAAGTGTTACTTGCTAAATGCTATAAAAGTTATATGTTATAGGATTTAGGAAATATTACAAAATGTTATGATTGTATGCTATGATTTAAGAAATGTCATGAAATATGTTATGAAAAGTAAAATACTATGATTATATGCTAAGGAATATGTCATGAAAAATGTTAGAAACATGTTAAGGTTAAGATATGCTTAAGATAAGATTATGATTTAATTGTGTGAAACATCACGAAACATGTTCACCACTTAACAAAGAATGAGATCAAGTACAAGATAAAGAATGTTATGATGGCAAGCAAGTTGCCTGTGTCGTACCGACCCGCGTTAGGTCGGGTTGGACTATGGATTGAGTTGGAAATGGACTGGCCGCCCCAACCAATTCATAGTTACGCGCCCGGTACGGACACTTATGGAGCCCATATGTTAAGATAAGCTAAGAAAGCAAGTTATGAATGATAAGAAAACATAAGTGGCTCATGCATATGTAGGATAAGTTACGTTATGTTATGTCATGTTAAGCTATATGATGTTATGCAAGGATTAAGTTATGCTATGTATGTGTGTCATATTGTGTTGTGTCGTGGTTTAGGATAGTTGTACTTGCTGAGCGAAAGCTCACTATCTTACGTCTATGTTGTAGGTAAGCAACCTGCTAGCAATTTTTGATACAAGATGGAGGGGCGAGGCTCGGCGGACTGTGAACCATGGGAATTATAGGGCCGCTACGCGTTGTGTAATTATTTTATATGTTATTTATGTTTATTAAGTTAAGTTACGTCGAACGACTTTAATTAATATTCGTTATACTTTACGTACGCCTTCATGTGTGTGCCACACTATTAAAAAAAAAAAAATTTCCGTTGTTTATGTCAAATAAGTAAGTACGAAATATACATATGTATGTATGGTAACGGCCTGTGCTAGGCGGGTCGTTACATTATCTCATCCTCAAAGTGATAATATATTCCAAGCCTTTCTAGAACATTGATAGTCTCAAGCTGGACTAAAGGATCAGTTATCTCCTTTAGAATCACCCTAACCTCGTCCTTTAGCTTGTCACGTTGGCTGGCATATACGCCTTCTCCCTGTATGCATGACTTATTTGTTTATATACAACACTAATAGAAATATACCACTTGCAAAATGGTAACGTCCCTTAAAGCATGTAATATTTGTTATTTTTTCCCTTTAACTGAGAAAAATGGGGTTGAATTTTCTTTTTCTACTGACAAACATACTCTTTGGTTCAAATCTTTTTTTATGGAAGATGTGCATAATTTTTTATATATTTTTCCCATATTTCTCTCGTTATATTCTAACGTCAAAAATTTCATATTTCTCTTAGTTTTTTAGGTGTAACTTACGCTATCACCATGAGTAGGGGAAAAAAAATCAATAAGCGTATGGTTATTTAAATGACCTTGGATGTGTAACTGTCCATAAAAATAGAATAGAAAAATCGAGTCTTTAACATAACGACGGTTTAACACAGTATGTAATGACATAAAATATACAAGAAATAGAGAAAAAAAAAAAAAAAAGTTCTAACAATATCCATTCTTTAGTGAATCTTTAATTGTACCCATAATGATAACATTGTATACCAAATGTCATGTTTTTTTAACAATGCCATTATCTATAGTCATCTTCTTAATGATTGGCAGCCCGTATCATGACTTATTAGAAATGAAAAATGGAGTAAAAATAGTCATTTTTAAACAAATCTTTATATATATGGACAATCTTTTGTGCAACTTAATGACATTGTGCATCAAACATAATTACATAATCATGACAATTTAGCACCATACATGCTGACATAAAACTGTACAACCAAAAAATCCAAATAATTTAGCACATGTGATGACATAGTATGACTGAAATGTTTTTTTGAAAACAAAAGTATTTCACAGAAAATCCATAAAAATTATATGAACCAGAAAAAAATAATTAAAAAATTAACTGAATCATTAAGGTACTGATAATTTAGCACAACACGTACGGCATATATAAATGAAATATGTTACCTATAAGAAGAATCTGTAAATAAATAAATGAATAAATAGATAAATGAGATGGAGAAGGAGAAAAGGTCTTATATTTTTAGGAGAAGGAAATTTTTTTTGTTTTTAAACTTGTGAGTGGGAAAATCGAACTCTACACATGTTGAGTCAGGTTCAATCACTAAGAGAAGGAAATGTGGTATGTTAAAAAACTAAAAAAAGTAGTGAGACTAGAAAAAAAAAAGTATTTATTGATGTCACTATACAAATGGCTTTTATAAATAATCTTTGGGCAAAACACCTCACTCTCCATTATGCTACCCGCGCTCATTGAAAGTAATGAACGTATGAATATATATATATATATATATATATATATATATTGGTAGAGGAGAAACATTTTCAATTGGATTATTGTATATCTAATTGAAAAATTAAAAAAGTCCTCTAAATTAAGAAAGATTTCCACGTTTCACAAAGTTGTAGCTTTATTGACAGTGTATTCAATCAAACGCATAAGTATTCCTAGTTTGAACTGGATTGGGGCATCAATTATTGTGTTGGTAAGTAAAAAAGAGGATAAGTTAAATCCAATATTTTGCAAGACCTTTAGCACAAAAAGAAAGGGTAAAAAAAAAAAAAAAAAGAGAAAAAAGGCAAGACTTAATAAATAAACGAATGACCCACTTTGACAGAGGATTGTGCAATTGGTATACCGTGAAGTTGTGCCAAATATGCGGAGCTGTTATTTTTCAGAATCGAGAAGCATTTCTAATCAATTTAAATCCACCACTATAATTTGATCATTTATGAAATTGATCACCCTTAGAAATATAATATTTGAAACCAATTTTATGTTATAAGTTTGCTAAATTTACTTCAAAACAATGAAACGTATGAGGTGCCATCATAGTGAGTTCAATAAATTTAGATGAGCTAAATTATAGATCTGATAATTAGTATTATGAAATTGTTTGTGACTATTAATACCAGTTTTTCTGCACCAATATAGATGTAGATTCTAAAATGCAATAATTATTTATCAAATTTGGATAGTTAGTTTAAACGTATAATTTAAATAAAATTCATAATTTAAATAGTAAATTAAATTTTTTTAAAAGAGAAAATACTATTAAAAAAAATTTAAAAAGTGAAGCACGAAGACTAAAATATGTTATTTTTCGCATTTTGTTTAGCAAACATAATATTAGTAATGAAACATATATTAGAGATGGTCTTAGTACCTCAGTGTATTCACTTTTGATTGACTGAATATAATCAAAATTCCAAAACGGAGGGAAGTCGCAATATCCACGTTGCCTAACCACGTTGATGTCAGCCAAAAGCCCGGTATTGTTTGCAGCCATCCTTAATGTGGAGAAGGATATGTAATCATATGTTCATACTAATTATAAGCATATGATAAAATAAAATAAAAATCTATATGTACATACACACACATATGTATTACCTTAGATATGTATATGATATTTTGCTCTCTTAATGTTGTAGCGCAAGCGTACTCGGTGATGGACAATGAAGCTGGGGTGACCTATTTATAGATGCCCAAGTTGGGTATTCCAAGAAAATCAAAAAACCTGATGTAATCAAATATCCTCACATTGAAGGCTCATAATTTGTACGATAAGATCTATAATTTTCACCATTCATAGTAATTTTTTTTAACTATTAGATTAAAGTTTTTTCCGTTTATCTATTTAAACATATAATAGAAAATATTATAAACCATAAATTAGATAATTAGAAAATTAATTAAAAAGCCAACAGTTTTTATCAGTAAAAAAAATAATAGGATGACTCATAGAAAATGTAACACCCGAATTTCTTCGGTTCATATTTTATAGACATGTCGTGTAAATATTTACCGTAATCGGTATTACATGAGGAAGTTCGTTTTAGAACTTAATTTTGTGAAACGAGTTCTTAAGATTTATTAAGACTCAAAAACAAATTGCATGAACTCGCAAAAGACCTTTATGAGTGAAAGGAGGTCGTATTTGCACATTTCAAGACAAGTCGACGTTGACCAATAAGTCAGTTATACTAAAACGGTCGAAAAACGTCAAACAAGAATTTTAAGATTTCAGTGCAAGTGAAATTACTGTTAAAAAACTCATTTCTTGATCAAGATGAGTTTAAATAGAATTAAAATCACCTTAGAAAAATCAAGCATACTAAGTTAGAGTTCAGGGCGAAAGGATTCGGAAAAATAAGAGAAAAATTTTTCCGATCGAGTTTTTCACAGATCAAAATTTTTAAATGCAATGTAATTTTCGATACTGGGTATTTAATCAACTCAGTATTAAAATTTATTGCAATGTGTTGAAATTACACAATTTTTCAAAAAGATTGAACCAAACAAGCCTTTAAGCTTAATTACATCACAATTAAGCTAAGTTAGGACTTAACCCTCCACACACATGGACCAATGAGCATGTGACACCTCATCTATGAGTTGTCAACCACTCACCACTCCTCTCCCCTTATCAGCCGGCCCCACAAGCCCCCTTTGGGCAATGGCTTGCAAAAGTTTGAGGACCAATTAGCAAGAATAGAACCAAATTTCCTTGGAAAAGAGAGCCTAGGATTTCCCCTAGCTAGAGGTACTATTCCTAGGGATTTCAAGCCCCAATGTTAGCTGCCATTAACCCATTCCCAGCCATGCAATTCGGTTTTCCCATCCAGAAAATTCGAAGAAGAGAGAGAGAGAGAGAGAGAAGAACAAGAGTGTTTGGAAGCCAAGAAAATTTGAGAGAAACCCCCCTAAGTGGTCGGTTTTCTTGAGAGTTCCAAAGGAGAGATTGTTCAAAATTTTCCCCTCTCTTTTTCCCATCTTGCCGAGTGTTTGGGAGCCGAGAAAATCAAAAAAAAAAAATTTCGGGTTTTGGGCTAAAAGCAAGGGTTGGAAGAAGGTGTGATCTAGAGCCAAGAAAACCAACTTTTTGTGAGTTGGTGCTCAAGGATCCACGAAATTTTTGAGGTAAGATTTTTGGGTATTTTCTTCTCTTTTGCCAAGGTTGAATGGGGGAGGAAGTTAACAAATTTTGTGACCATTTTTGAGGTCAAAACCGTGCACCTTGGAGGCTTAATCTCAACTAGGAGCAAGCTAGTGACACCCCAGATTTTTGAGGTAAAAATCCGAACTTTACCCTAGCTTATGGGTTCAAAATTTTGGTTCATTTTTCTCAAGGGTTTTACCGTGTATTTCAAGCACAAAAGTTGTAAGAGCTTAAGCTCATAACTTTCGGTTTTAGCCCTAAATAGCTTAGGTTATATTTTATGCTTGATTTAGGTTTTTGAGGTGATTATTTTGCATGTTTGGTTGGATATATGCTCTATGATTTTTGTGTGTTAGAGATGCATGCTAGGGTTTCTATTTAAGGGTTTTATGTCCCTAATATGTCTATCAATTTTTTTAGATGCATGTTTTAGGGTTGTATGATATTATGGTTGATTTTGTTGTATGTATGTTTTTCTCTCAAAACCGTGGACCGAGGGGTCTCGGCCTTGAATCGCATCCGAAACACGGGATTTAAAATGTTATGTGTATGAGGGACGTTAGAAGACGTGCATGTGTTAGTAGGTCCCGCATTGGGCTGTCGAGCTAGAGCGACGCATAGGGACGTAAAATTTGGACTAACACCAAAACTGCTCTCGGGTCCAACACCCGGCAGCTCAGAAAAGTGGGATTTACAGGTCCTTAGAGGCCAAATGGGTAAAAACTTAAAACACAAAAGTTGTTCGTTAGGGCGTTTCCTAAGGGGCCACGTGAACAGATTTTAAAAATAAGGCTTCAATGGCCTTTTTTTTTAAGAAAAACCGAGAACTGGTCAGGGTGACCAAGTTCCAACGATTCACATGTGTTCAAACAAAAACTGGTATCAAATGAGCCAGAATCAAAAAATGTTCAAAACATGAAAGTTTTAGATCTTTTTGTTAGCTACAACTTTCGTGAAGAAAGTGTTTCCAAATTCGTTTTAGATTTTAAGTTATGAATTTTCAAACAAAAGCCGTGCAGTGAACAAAATTTCATGCATGGGATTTTCTAGACCAATGACTAGGAAAAACGTTTTCCTAACTTTCAAACATCATTTTCAAACCCGAAAATCGTTCCAAAGGCGGTTTTTGATCCCCAAATGTTTTATAGAAATATTTTCAAGTGTTTTGTAATTTTCAAGACAAGTTTGGGTACTATTCACCAAACTTACTTAAATAAACAAGAAAATGATATTTTAAGCAAGTTCAAGGTTTTCAAGATTAAAATGAATAAGATACTGCGTTAGTAGCCGGAAAATTATTCCGAGTTACTAGGGCCTTGCCCAAGCCCAGAGTTAATCTTGCGGATTGAGGTTTAAGTTAAGATTAGGGTTTTCTACATGAACCCTTAATTAATAATTCCGTTGTGGGTTACTCCGTGTGACCCCTTCACATGTGTTAGTAGAGGGACGTATAACCGAAAAATTTATATGTTGGATTTATCCTACATTAAACGATCTTAGAATAAAGACCTCACGTGTAAACGTCCATGGGCAGGAGGTGACCTGCGAGCGTGCTCGGGATCGGAAATTCGATCACGCGAACAACGAAGACAAAGTAAGTACAACGCCGTCTACAGCATAGGCTAGAGTTGTATGTTTACCTAACATGTTTGCTTTACACTGTTTAGGTGTTAATTGATGATTTGCTCGATGGTTGCAATATGCTTACTGTATGATGAATGTTTCAAATGCTAATGCCATGCTTTAAAAGTATGTTTCAAGTATTGTTATTATGTTTACATGAAAAGTACGTCTGTTCATGCATTGATAGAACATGAGATTAGGAGACATCATACAAGTATGTTCACTAATCTATCAAGTAGAAAAATGTCAAGAAAGACATACAAACAGAACGTTTGAGAAAAGGCCACAAGAGCCAGTGTCGTGCCCCCTGACGACGGTCGGGTCGAAAGCTTGGGCAATCTCCTCAAGCTGCGCGCCGGGTACACGTGCACATCAAGTTAACGGGCCCACAAGTAAAATCAACAAGATAAAGTGTGATACAAGAAAGCAAGCATAACTGAACATAAACGGTTCATGCATTTCACGATAGAATGTCATGTTTAAAATGAAGAAATCGATGATATGATGCCATGTTTATGCTTTCATGTTTAAGATACCATGTAAAAAGTTATGTATGTTTCATGTAATTGGTTCGCGGTATAGGAGTTGTACTTGCTGAGCTTTCGCTCATTGTTTGACGTTTATGCTGTAGGTAAACAGCCTGTTTGAATTAACTGCATGGTGGAGGGTGAAGCCGGTGGCTGTGAAATGATGAACGGGTTGGGGTTCGCAACTCAGAAGGATTTAATTAATATATCTATTTGAGAAAACAGACAGTTATTTTATTTATGTATGAGTGTACGTAAATATTTTCTAAGTATAATGCTTCCGCTAAATATAAAAAAAAAAAAAAAAAAAAAAAAAAAAAATCCCCACTATTTTCATGATAAAGAAAAATGGGATAAAACAAGTTTAAGTTCAAGTAAGTTAAGTCAAGTGACGGCCTGTGCAAGGCGGGTCGTCACAGATTGGTATCAGAGAGGTTCCCTGCGACATCATTTCACGGTCTGCCTGCCATCGCCGCCACCATATGTAAGCTTAGATTTACTTTATGTTATATATATGTATGCTTATAGTTAAGTGTTGCGTGTTAGATACGGTACGATGGACCCCATGATGACCGAAGAGGATAGAGACTGCGTTACGGTTTTCTTACGCGCACACCCCCTATCTTTTGACAGCACGAGGCGTACAGTGCACGTCGAGGCGTGGCTCCACGATATGGAGCAAACATTCTTGATGTGTCACATTCCGGACTATCTGGAAATCATGCTCGCTGCTAAATGTCTTTACGGAGATGCGCGGCTATGGTGGATCGACATTGGTGAGCGTCAGGTACCTAGACGCACCTGGGCGCAGTTTCGTGCGGTGATGTTAGAGCGCTACGGACCACTCCCACCCAGAGATGAGGGTGCACCTGCTAGAGATCCGGATATTTACCGTGATATGCGTCATACACGGTACCAGATGTTATCTCAGGCCTGGCACGCATACCCGGGCGAGACGATGAGCCACTACTGGTGGAGGTTTGAGGAGATGATGCATCCCCATATACCCCAGGATCATCCAGAGCCCCAGTTGGAGGCAATGACTCTACTAGTGAACGGAACGCCGCCTCACATCATACAGTATGTTCCGCAGCTTACCATCCACTCGACCATCGCTGGGACCCTCGATGATATCTTAGCGGCAGAGATCATTGCTCAAGACGCTGGGAATGATGCTTCAGCGAACCCTGAGCAGCCCCTAGTCGATGATGCTGATGAGCCACAGTATGAGGTGGGGCCGCTTGCCGACGAGGACGAAGATCCTCAGTATGAGGTCGGACCACTTGAGGACGAGATGGAGCACGCCCAGATTCCACTCATCATCATATCCAGTGATGATGAAGATGAGGACGACGACGATGAAGACATGGAAGATCCCGAGGAGATCCCGGATAACGAGGAGGATCCCGAAGAGTTTCCCCTCGAGGACGAGCCACATCACATCGTTCCAGATGACGGGGACTGGGAAGATGATTTAGGGGATGACACGGATTCCGATACATCCGCGCTTGAGATCGAGGTCATCCGTTAGATTAGGGCCGTTTTGTTTTGTAACCTCTTTCTTTTGGACTAAAATTTTATTTGTAATGTATTATGTACATTCGGACGTTAGGATGTACCTTATGTATGATGGAAAGTGTTAGATCACTCTCATCTTGTTGTGTTAACCATGTGTATTTTTGGTACAGTGACCAGTATTTTTTGAGGATATGTATATATATATATATCAGTACCCGGCACCTTTTTGAAAAATGCCGAGGGAATTATGTATTTTGAAAAGCCTTGTATTTTGATTATGTACAAAGAGACCGTGCAGACAAGGGTTAATGAAATCAAATGACATTTTCATTTCTCTTTACGAGTTTCCTTTTATTTACAAGTAAATATGTCATTAAATATCTGCCTTTGAGTTATGGCAAGATACAAGTATATTATGATGTTACATGCATATTGTAATGTTTTATGATGTAATGATAATAATTATATGAAAGAAGAGATGTGATTAATATCTTTCTTGCTATAAAGGCTACAAGATGGTACGTCTGAGGGGATCAATGCCGGTAAATCCTCCAGCACAGGATTTGACCGCCATATTAGCAAATATACAACGCCAGCTGCAAGAGCAGCAACAAGAGATGACTCTTATTCGGGAGCAGCTAGCTCAGCAGAATCAAGGACCCAGAGTCCAAGAGGTTCCACCACCGGCACAGCCAGTCCCTCCGGCAGTGCCGCCAGTGCAACCTATTCCTCCGGTAGCCCAACCAGGGGTCAGGCAGGAATTTCCGCGGAACGCTGAGGTTCCCGTAGCCCCGGCTGAAGTACAGATGCAGCCACAGCCGGTGAGAGAGGACCTTCTGTATGAAAGGTTCAGAAGGATGAAGACGCCCGAGTTCGAGGGGCCAATTGATCCGATTGCAGCAGACAACTGGCTGATCGACATGCAAGTCATTCTGGACTTTATGCGCCTGACCGAGCAAGAGAAAGTACTATGTGCATCCTTTGCGCTGAAAAAGGACGCGAGGCACTGGTGGATAACAGTGCAGATGAGAAGAAATGTGCTGACTATGTCCTGGCAAGACTTCGTGGATGAGTTCAGGGCTATGTACTACAACAAAGAGGTCCTGGCTGCCCAGCAGGACGAACTCACCAGCTTCACTCAAGGATCCATGACAGTGATGGAAGCTGTCAAGAAGTTCGAGCAATTGGCCCGGTTGTGCCCGAACTTAATTACCAGTGAAACTGAGAAAGTGCGGTTGATGATGAAGATGTTCCGCACGGATATTGCACGCCAAGTGAGCGCTGGAAACAGTCCCCGTGTAACCGTGTCAGACTGTATTGAGAGAGCCCTGAGAGCCGAGTATTGGATCAACAGGGATAAGGAGGCCAGAGCCCAATTTTACAAGTCCAAGAAAGAAGAGAAAGCTCTAACCAAGACGAACCAGTCTCGTCAATCCACGGAAGCTAAGCCACAAGCCCAGGCTAGCAACCCCAATGCACAAGGTCCCCGACAACCCGGAAAGAACAAGCGGAAGGGGAATTTCAACAACCAGGGACAGCAGAGAAATTTCCCCCAGAAGAGAAATGACCAAGGCAGCGAGAGGAACAAGAATAGTTACCCTCAGTGCAATAAGTGTGGTAAGAAGCATCCGGGTGTCTGCCGTCAGGGGACCAACACTTGCTATGTCTCGGCAAGGAAGGGCACTACGCGAGAAGCTGTCCTCAGAACACACAGCAGCAGTACCAGCCCTATCCGAACAGAAACCCCCAACACCAGCAATTACATGCAGTCCAGGCTACACTCGAAGGTCCATCGATTTCCCAGGGTAGATTAGAGGCACCCGAGCCACAGGCCAGGATCTACGCTTATACAAGGGGAGATGCAAGAAGCGGGCACCTCCAACGTGGTGACAGGTCAGCTTTCTATCGCCACCTATGATGTAATTGCCCTATTTGATTCTGGCGCTACCCACTCGTTCATATCGATGGAGTTCGCTCAGAAGTTAGACAGAGTCGGGAGTAAGAGTAGAGCAGACCTTTTCGGCATCTTTGCCATCAGGAGAAGTTTTGTGGTCCAACTTTTGGATCCAAAATGTTCCTATTAGGATCAATGGCAGAGAATTACTCGCAGATCTCATCGCAATCAGGTTACACGATTTCGATGTGATCTTGGGGATGGACTTCTTAGGCTGTCACAACGCAAAGATCGACTGTCGAAAGCGTAACGTCACGTTCAGCCCCTACGACAATGAGGATTTCAGTTTTCAAGGACAGTCCCGACGTTCCACCACAAAGCTCATCTCCACAATGAAAGCCTGGAAAATGTTAGCCAATGGGTGTCAGGGATATTTGGCTAATTTGGTGGACAAGGAGCAAGAAGAAGATTTGACACCGGAAGGAGTTCCTATTATTAGGGAGTATCTGGACATCTTTCCACAGGATCTACCCGGACTTCCACCGGAGCGTGAGATTTCCTTCGAGATCGAGTTGCTACCCGGAGCTGCACCTGTGTCAAAGGCGCCGTACAGAATGGCACCGGCCGAGCTAAGAGAACTCCAAGTACAGTTGCAGGAGTTGCTCGACAGAGGATTCATCCGACCAAGCCACTCTCCATGGGGAGCACCTGTCCTGTTCGTAAAGAAGAAGGACGGATCGTTGCGCATGTGCATCGACTACAGAGAATTGAACAAGCTGACGATCAAGAACAAGTACCCACTGCCCAGGATCGACGATTTGTTCGACCAGCTTAGAGGAGCAGAAGTGTTCTCCAAAGTGGACTTGCGATCAGGTTATCACCAACTTCGAATCAAGGAGTCGGATGTGTTCAAGACGGCTTTCAGAACGCGCTATGGGCATTACGAGTTTTTAGTAATGCCATTCGGATTGACGAACGCCCCAGCTGCATTCATGGATCTCATGAACCCGAATTTTCAAGGAATACTTGGACAAATTTGTTATCGTTTTCATCGACGATATTTTGATCTACTCGAGATCCAAAGAGGAGCACGAACAGCACCTCAGGCTGGTAATGGAAATGTTGAGGCGACATCAGCTATACGCCAAATTCACGAAGTGTGAATTTTGGTTGGAGAAGGTTCACTTTTTGGGGCATGTAGTATCAAAAGAGGGAGTTTCCGTAGATCCAGCGAAGATTGAAGCTGTTAGCTCATGGCCGACCCCCAGGAACGTTACCGAGATAAGAAGCTTCTTAGGACTCGCCGGATACTATCGACGCTTCGTAGAGGGATTCTTCAGGATAGCAGCACCCCTCACGGCCCTCACCAGGAAAGACAAAAAGTACGAATGGACTCCAAAGTGCGAGGAAAACTTCCGGAAGCTGAAGAGAAAGCTGACAAGTGCCCCGGTGCTCATCATTCCTAATGTTGATGCGGGAAATTTCGTAATCTACAGCGACGCTTCTAAGACTGGATTAGGAGCAGTTCTCATGCAGGATGGAAAGGTAGTAGCTTATGCGTCAAGACAGCTGAAGAATCATGAACAGAATTATCCTACGCACGATTTGGAGCTAGCAGCGGTGGTCTTCGCACTGAAGATATGGAGACATTATCTGTATGGAAGCAAATGCGAGATCTACACAGATCACCAGAGCCTCAAATATATTTTTACTCAGAAGGAGCTGAATATGAGGCAAAGAAGATGGCTGGAGTTAGTAAAGGATTACGACTGCGAAATCCTTTACCACCCTGGAAAGGCCAACAGGGTAGCCGATGCGCTGAGTAGGAGATCAGTAGGCACACTGATGTCCATTGAAGCACTTCCCAAGGCGTTGCAGAAAGAGATCAGTAATTATCAACTGGAAATAATCACCGGGAGATTGGATTCACTGACTCTTCACTCAGATTTGCTGGACAGAATCAAGGCGCATCAGGGAGAAGATTCTTCGTTGAAGAAGGCGCGACTTGCTGATCAGGACAACAAGGATTTTACGACTTCTGCAGATGGAATAATCCACTTCAAGAGACGGATTTGGGTTCCAAAAGTGAAGGATTTAAAGGAACAAATCCTAAAAGAGGCACACCAGACGCCATATTCCGTACATCCCGGAGCTACCAAGATGTACAAGGACCTCAAGGAGACGTACTGGTGGCCCAACATGAAGAATGACGTGGCAGAATTCGTAGCGACTTGCTTAACTTGTCAGAAAGTTAAGGCAGAGCACCGACATCCCGGAGGCGAACTACAGAAAATTGAACTCCCAGAATGGAAATGGGAGCAAATTACGATGGATTTCGTAGTAGGATTGCCAAGGACGACAAGTGGGAATGATGCGATTTGGGTCATTGTCGACAGATTGACCAAATCAGCTCATTTCATCGCCATCAAAACCACCTTTTCAGTAGAAAAATTGGCCGAACTCTATGTAAATCAAGTCGTCAAGCTGCACGGAGTGCCAAGATCAATCATATCCGACCGCGATGGGCGTTTTACTTCGCGTTTCTGGACCAGCGTTCATACGGCAATGGGGTCGAGATTGAAGTTCAGTACTGCATTTCACCCCCAAACCGATGGTCAATCGGAGAGAGAACTATCCAGACGCTTGAAGATATGCTGCGATCGTGTGTCTTAGACTTCAAAGGAAATTGGGATCAGAAGCTTCCGTTGATCGAATTCTCGTACAACAACAGCTATCACTCTTCGATTGACATGGCACCATTCGAAGCGTTGTATGGGAGAAAGTGCAGATCGCCAATTAATTGGCAAGAAGTCGGCCAGAAGCAGCTACAAAAGACAGACTTCATCAAAAGGACCTCCGAGGATATGCAGAAAATCAAACAAAGGCTCGACATGGTTTTCAGTCGTCAGAAGAGTTACGCTGATAAGCGTCGCAGACCTTTGGAATTTCAAGTTGGGGACGCAGTCTTCATAAAGATTGCTCCGATGAAGGGAGTTATGAGGTTCGGTAAGAAGGGAAAGTTGAGCCCGCGCTACACAGGACCGTTCGAGATCCTGGAAAGGGTTGGAAAGGTCGCTTACAGACTCGCTTTACCGCCAGAGCTATCATCAATGCACGACGTTTTCCACGTTTCGATGCTCAAGAAGTATATCTCGGACCCTTCCCATATACTTCATCAGGAGCCGGTAGAGGTTCAGACCGATATGACATACGAGGAGAAGCCTGTCATAATCCTCGATAGGGAAGATAAGGTCCTGAGGAACCGAACGATTCCTATGGTCAAGGTTTTGTGGAAGAATCACGCGGTTGAAGAAGCGACATGGGAAGTCGAGAGCGACATGAGAAGCAACTACCCCCGAATTGTTCTGATTTTCGAGGACGAAAATTTTTAAGGGGGATAGATTGTAACACCCGAATTTCTTCGGTTCATATTTTATAGACATGTCGTGTAAATATTTACCGTAATCGGTATTACATGAGGAAGTTCGTTTTAGAACTTAATTTTGTGAAACGAGTTCTTAAGATTTATTAAGACTCAAAAACAAATTGCATGAACTCGCAAAAGACCTTTATGAGTGAAAGGAGGTCGTATTTGCACATTTCAAGACAAGTCGACGTTGACCAATAAGTCAGTTATACTAAAACGGTCGAAAAACGTCAAACAAGAATTTTAAGATTTCAGTGCAAGTGAAATTACTGTTAAAAAACTCATTTCTTGATCAAGATGAGTTTAAATAGAATTAAAATCACCTTAGAAAAATCAAGCATACTAAGTTAGAGTTCAGGGCGAAAGGATTCGGAAAAATAAGAGAAAAATTTTTCCGATCGAGTTTTTCACAGATCAAAATTTTTAAATGCAATGTAATTTTCGATACTGGGTATTTAATCAACTCAGTATTAAAATTTATTGCAATGTGTTGAAATTACACAATTTTTCAAAAAGATTGAACCAAACAAGCCTTTAAGCTTAATTACATCACAATTAAGCTAAGTTAGGACTTAACCCTCCACACACATGGACCAATGAGCATGTGACACCTCATCTATGAGTTGTCAACCACTCACCACTCCTCTCCCCTTATCAGCCGGCCCCACAAGCCCCCTTTGGGCAATGGCTTGCAAAAGTTTGAGGACCAATTAGCAAGAATAGAACCAAATTTCCTTGGAAAAGAGAGCCTAGGATTTCCCCTAGCTAGAGGTACTATTCCTAGGGATTTCAAGCCCCAATGTTAGCTGCCATTAACCCATTCCCAGCCATGCAATTCGGTTTTCCCATCCAGAAAATTCGAAGAAGAGAGAGAGAGAGAGAGAAGAACAAGAGTGTTTGGAAGCCAAGAAAATTTGAGAGAAACCCCCCTAAGTGGTCGGTTTTCTTGAGAGTTCCAAAGGAGAGATTGTTCAAAATTTTCCCCTCTCTTTTTCCCATCTTGCCGAGTGTTTGGGAGCCGAGAAAATCAAAAAAAAAAATTTTCGGGTTTTGGGCTAAAAGCAAGGGTTGGAAGAAGGGTGTGATCTAGAGCCAAGAAAAACCAACTTTTTGTGAGTTGGTGCTCAAGGATCCACGAAATTTTTGAGGTAAGATTTTTGGGTATTTTCTTCTCTTTTGCCAAGGTTGAATGGGGGAGGAAGTTAACAAATTTTGTGACCATTTTTGAGGTCAAAACCGTGCACCTTGGAGGCTTAATCTCAACTAGGAGCAAGCTAGTGACACCCCGGATTTTTGAGGTAAAAATCCGAACTTTACCCTAGCTTATGGGTTCAAAATTTTGGTTCATTTTTCTCAAGGGTTTTACCGTGTATTTCAAGCACAAAAGTTGTAAGAGCTTAAGCTCATAACTTTCGGTTTTAGCCCTAAATAGCTTAGGTTATATTTTATGCTTGATTTAGGTTTTTGAGGTGATTATTTTGCATGTTTGGTTGGATATATGCTCTATGATTTTTGTGTGTTAGAGATGCATGCTAGGGTTTCTATTTAAGGGTTTTATGTCCCTAATATGTCTATCAATTTTTTTAGATGCATGTTTAGGGTTGTATGATATTATGGTTGATTTTGTTGTATGTATGTTTTTCTCTCAAAACCGTGGACCGAGGGGTCTCGGCCTTGAATCGCATCCGAAACACGGGATTTAAAATGTTATGTGTATGAGGGACGTTAGAAGACGTGCATGTGTTAGTAGGTCCCGCATTGGGCTGTCGAGCTAGAGCGACGCATAGGGACGTAAAATTTGGACTAACACCAAAACTGCTCTCGGGTCCAACACCCGGCAGCTCAGAAAAGTGGGATTTACAGGTCCTTAGAGGCCAAATGGGTAAAAACTTAAAACACAAAAGTTGTTCGTTAGGGCGTTTCCTAAGGGGCCACGTGAACAGATTTTAAAAATAAGGCTTCAATGGCCTTTTTTTTTAAGAAAAACCGAGAACTGGTCAGGGTGACCAAGTTCCAACGATTCACATGTGTTCAAACAAAAACTGGTATCAAATGAGCCAGAATCAAAAAATGTTCAAAACATGAAAGTTTTAGATCTTTTTGTTAGCTACAACTTTCGTGAAGAAAGTGTTTCCAAATTCGTTTTAGATTTTAAGTTATGAATTTTCAAACAAAAGCCGTGCAGTGAACAAAATTTCATGCATGGGATTTTCTAGACCAATGACTAGGAAAAACGTTTTCCTAACTTTCAAACATCATTTTCAAACCCGAAAATCGTTCCAAAGGCGGTTTTTGATCCCCAAATGTTTTATAGAAATATTTTCAAGTGTTTTGTAATTTTCAAGACAAGTTTGGGTACTATTCACCAAACTTACTTAAATAAACAAGAAAATGATATTTTAAGCAAGTTCAAGGTTTTCAAGATTAAAATGAATAAGATACTGCGTTAGTAGCCGGAAAATTATTCCGAGTTACTAGGGCCTTGCCCAAGCCCAGAGTTAATCTTGCGGATTGAGGTTTAAGTTAAGATTAGGGTTTTCTACATGAACCCTTAATTAATAATTCCGTTGTGGGTTACTCCGTGTGACCCCTTCACATGTGTTAGTAGAGGGACGTATAACCGAAAAATTTATATGTTGGATTTATCCTACATTAAACGATCTTAGAATAAAGACCTCACGTGTAAACGTCCATGGGCAGGAGGTGACCTGCGAGCGTGCTCGGGATCGGAAATTCGATCACGCGAACAACGAAGACAAAGTAAGTACAACGCCGTCTACAGCATAGGCTAGAGTTGTATGTTTACCTAACATGTTTGCTTTACACTGTTTAAGTGTTAATTGATGATTTGCTCGATGGTTGCAATATGCTTACTGTATGATGAATGTTTCAAATGCTAATGCCATGCTTTAAAAGTATGTTTCAAGTATTGTTATTATGTTTACATGAAAAGTACGTCTGTTCATGCATTGATAGAACATGAGATTAGGAGACATCATACAAGTATGTTCACTAATCTATCAAGTAGAAAAATGTCAAGAAAGACATACAAACAGAACGTTTGAGAAAAGGCCACAAGAGCCAGTGTCGTGCCCCCTGACGACGGTCGGGTCGAAAGCTTGGGCAATCTCCTCAAGCTGCGCGCCGGGTACACGTGCACATCAAGTTAACGGGCCCACAAGTAAAATCAACAAGATAAAGTGTGATACAAGAAAGCAAGCATAACTGAACATAAACGGTTCATGCATTTCACGATAGAATGTCATGTTTAAAATGAAGAAATCGATGATATGATGCCATGTTTATGCTTTCATGTTTAAGATACCATGTAAAAGTTATGTATGTTTCATGTAATTGGTTCGCGGTATAGGAGTTGTACTTGCTGAGCTTTCGCTCATTGTTTGACGTTTATGCTGTAGGTAAACAGCCTGTTTGAATTAACTGCATGGTGGAGGGTGAAGCCGGTGGCTGTGAAATGATGAACGGGTTGGGGTTCGCAACTCAGAAGGATTTAATTAATATATCTATTTTGAGAAAACAGACAGTTATTTTATTTATGTATGAGTGTACGTAAATATTTTCTAAGTATAATGCTTCCGCTAAATATATAAAAAAAAAAAAAAAAAAAAAAATCCCCACTATTTTCATGATAAAGAAAAATGGGATAAAACAAGTTTAAGTTCAAGTAAGTTAAGTCAAGTGACGGCCTGTGCAAGGCGGGTCGTCACAGAAAATCCTTCATTTTTTTATCCATATATTAGCTAGAATCTATAATCTACATCTACTGTATGATATGGAAAGGAGAGAAGAGAAAATCAGT